>JAOZGT010000030.1:146986-295125 GCA_035578325.1 Coelinius sp. EB29 | reverse complement strand
AGATTTTTGATTAGGGAGATTCTTTCCAAGGAGATTTTTGATTGGGGAGATTCTTTCCGGGGGGATTTTCGTTCGGGGAGATTTCTTCCGGAAGATTTTTTCCAGGGAGATTTTTTCCGGTTACCGCAACCTAGTGTTAGATCTCTCAGCGTGTCACACTCAACTCAATATTTGAGCACTCAGCGTGTCACAGGCAACCTAGTGTTGAACCTCTCAGCGTGTCACACTCAAGTCGATACATAAGCACTCAGAGTGTCGCACGCAATTCAATGTTGGACCTCTCAGAGTGTCATACGCAATCCAATGTTGAACCTCTCAGCGTGTCACACTCAAGTCGATATTTGAACACACAGAGTGCCACACGCAATCCAATGTGTGACACGCTGAGAGGTTCAACATTGGATTGCGTGTAACACGCTGAGTGTTTAAATATCGCCTTGAGTGTGACACGCTGAGAGATCTAACACTAGGTTGCGTGTGACACGCTGAGAGGTTCAACATTAGATTGCGTGTGACACTCTGAGTGCTTAAATATCGACTTGAGTGTGACACGCTGAGAGGTCCAACACTAGGTTGCGTGTGATACGCTGAGTGCTTTAATTTCGAGTTGAGTGTGACACGCTGAGAGGTCCAACACTAGGTTGCGTATGCCACTCTGAGTGCTCAAATATCGACTTGAGTGTGACACGCTGAGAGGTCCAACATTGGATTGCGTGTGACACTCTGAGAGGTCCAACACCGGATTGCGTGTAACACGCTGAGTGTTTAAATATCGCCTTGATTGTGACACGCTGAGAGGTCCAACACTAGGCTGCGTGTGACACGCTGAGTGCTCAAATATCGAGTTGAGTGTGACACGCTTAGAGATCTAACACTAGGTTGCGTGTGACACGCTGAGAGGTTCAACATTAGATTGCGTGTGACACTCTGAGTGCTTAAATATCGACTTGAGTGTGACACGCTGAGAGGTCCAACACTAGGTTGCGTGTGACACGCTGAGTGCTTTAATTTCGAGTTGAGTGTGACATGCTGAGAGATCCAACACTAAGTTGCATGTGACACGCTGAGTGCTTAAATATCGAATTGAGTGTGACACGCTGAGAGATTTATCACTATGTTGCATGTGACACGCTGAGAGGTCCAACACTAGGTTGCGTGTGACACGCTGAGTGCTCAAATATCGAGTTGAGTGTGACACGCTGAGAGGTCCAACACTATGTTGCGTGTGACACGCTGAGTGCTCAAATATCGAGTTGAGTGTGACACGCTGAGAGATATTATACTAGGTTGCGTGTGACACGCTGAGAGGTTCAACATTGGATTGCGTGTAACACGCTGAGTGTTTAAATATCGCCTTAAGTGTGACACGCTGAGAGGTCCAACACTAGGCTGCGTGTGACACGCTGAGTGCTCAAATATCGAGTTGAGTGTGACACGCTTAGAGATCTAACACTAGGTTGCGTGTGACACGCTGAGAGGTTCAACATTAGATTGCGTGTGACACTCTGAGTGCTTAAATATCGACTTGAGTGTGACACGCTGAGAGGTCCAACACTAGGTTGCGTGTGACACGCTGAGTGCTTTAATTTCGAGTTGAGTGTGACATGCTGAGAGATCCAACACTAGGTTGCGTGTGACACTCTGAGTGCTTAAATATCGAATTGAGTGTGACACGCTGAGAAGTCCAACACTGGGTTGCGTGTGACACGCTGAGAGGTTCAACATTAGATTGCGTGTGACACTCCGAGTGCTTAAATATCGACTTGAGTGTGACACGCTGAGAGGTCTAACACTAGGTTGCGTGTGACACGATGAGTGCTCAAATATCAACTTGAGTGCGACACGCTGAGAGGTCCAACACTAGGTTGCGTGTGACACGCTGAGTGCTTTAATTTTGAGTTGAGTGTGACATGCTGAGAGATCCAACACTAAGTTGCGTGTGACACGCTGAGTGCTTAAATATCGAATTGAGTGTGACACGCTGAGAGATTTATCACTATGTTGCATGTGACACGCTGAGAGGTCCAACACTAGGTTGCGTGTGACACGCTGAGTGCTCAAATATCGAGTTGAGTGTGACACGCTGAGAGGTCCAACACTAGGTTGCGTGTGACACGCTGAGTGCTTTAATTTCGAGTTGAGTGTGACATGCTGAGAGATCCAACACTAGGTTGCGTGTGACACTCTGAGTGCTTAAATATCGAATTGAGTGTGACACGCTGAGAAGTCCAACACTGGGTTGCGTGTGACACGCTGAGAGGTTCAACATTAGATTGCGTGTGACACTCCGAGTGCTTAAATATCGACTTGAGTGTGACACGCTGAGAGGTCTAACACTAGGTTGCGTGTGACACGATGAGTGCTCAAATATCAACTTGAGTGCGACACGCTGAGAGGTCCAACACTAGGTTGCGTGTGACACGCTGAGTGCTTTAATTTTGAGTTGAGTGTGACATGCTGAGAGATCCAACACTAAGTTGCGTGTGACACGCTGAGTGCTTAAATATCGAATTGAGTGTGACACGCTGAGAGATTTATCACTATGTTGCATGTGACACGCTGAGAGGTCCAACACTAGGTTGCGTGTGACACGCTGAGTGCTCAAATATCGAGTTGACTGTGACACGCTGAGAGGTCCAACACTATGTTGCGTGTGACACGCTGAGTGCTCAAATATCGAGTTGAGTGTGACACGCTGAGAGATCTTATACTAGGTTGCGTGTGACACGCTGAGAGGTTCAACATTGGATTGCGTATGACACGCTGAGTGCTTAAATATCAACTTGAGTGTGACACGCTGAGAGGTCCAACACTAGGTTGCGTGTGACACGCTTAGTGTTCAAATATCGAATTGAGTGTGACACGCTGAGAAGTTCAACATTGGATTGCGTGTGACACTCTGAGTGCTTAAATATTCACTCAAGTGTGACACGCTGAGAGGTCCAACACTAGGTTGCGTGTGACACGATGAGTGCACAATTATCGAGTTGAGTGTGACACGCTGAGAGGTCCAACACTAGGTTACGTGTGACACGCTGAGTGCTCAAATATCGACTTGAGTGTGATACGCTGAGAAATTTAACACTATGTTGCGTGTGACACGCTAAGAGGTTCAACATTGGATTGCGTGTGACACACTGAGTCTTCAAATATCGACTTGAGTGTGACACGCTGAGAAGTCCAACACTGGGTTGCGTGTGACACGCTCAGAGGTTCAACATTGAATTGCGTGCGACACTCTGAGTGCTTAAATATCGACTTGAGTGTGACACGCTGAGAGATCTAACACTAGGTTGCGTGTGACACGCTGAGAGGTTCAACATTGGATTGCGTATGACACGCTGAGTGCTTAAATATCAACTTGAGTGTGACACGCTGAGAGGTCCAACACTAGGTTGCGTGTGACACTCTGAGTGCTTAAATATCGACTTGAGTGTGACACGCTGAGAGGTCTAACACTAGGTTGCGTGTGACACGCTGAGTGCTTAAATATCGAGTTGAGTGTGACACGCTGAGAGATCTAACACTAGGTTGCGTGTGACACGCTGAGAGGTTCAACATTGGATTGCGTGTGACACTCTGAGAGGTTCAACAGTGGGTTGCGTGTGACACTCGAGAAATTTCAATATCTTACTGCGTGTGACACTCGGAAAATTTTTTCAGCTCACTGCGTGTGACACTCGGTGCGTGTGACACTCGGAAAATTCGTTGAACTCGCTGCGTGCGACACTCTCGGCGTGTGACACTCGCTGCGTGTGACACTCGCCGCGTGTAACACTCTGGAGTGTCACACGCTCGGTGCCAATAGCTACAGCCTAAAAAAAAATTTAAAAAAAAAAAGGAAAAAAAATCACGTGCTCCGTTTTCCCTCACAGTCCGTTTTGCTCACCTGGTCCATCTTGCCCGACCCTCCCCTATTAACAAGTCCTTTCTGAATTGAATGACCCATGCAAATTATCTCTATGACTTTAACGATTTTTTTCAACTAAACAGCACCCTTAGAATTTTACATTCTCCTATATCGTTCACCCTTCACTCTTCTCCATTTCAACTGATATTATGATCCACCTTCATCATATAAAACATTCACCCCCATAAACTACCCCCTCTTCCTTTATCGGACACACTTCCATAATATCTCAAATGACAAATCAATAGACCGTTCAACAAACTTCTGGTGATAGTAATTTATGCACGGTGTGTAAATCCCAGTCCAATATGTCACACACATGCACACACATTGCGTGAGTCACACATCCCATGGAATACAGTATTAACCCTTGACAAACACTGCATCTTTCCAATGTACCGCGTGTCATACACGATGGCATTATTTCCACAGACTGCGTGAACCACACTGATGTCATATTAAATACATCACGGACCACACGCGGTGAAAAAACCACTAGCACGCGCCGCGTGCTACACATGATGAAAATTATCTAGCACGCGCCGCGTGCATCACACGATGAAAATCCACTAGTGAGCGCCGCGTGCAAGACACGATGAGAATCCTCACAACCCTCGCGTGCAATACACGATCAAAATCCACTAGCACACACCGCGTGTTACACGCGGTAAGAATCCACTAGCACACACCGCGTGTCACACGCGGTAAAAATCCAATAGCGCACACCGCGTGTCACACGCGATGATAATCCACTACCACACACCGCGTGTCACACGTGGTAATAATCCACTAGCACACACCGCGTGTCACACGTGGTGATAATCTTCACAATCGCCGCGTGTCACACGCGGTAATACTCCTCACAACCGCCGCGTGTCACACACGGTAATAATCCTCACAACCGCCGCGTACTACACGCGGTGAAAATCCCCGCAATCATCGCGTGCTACATGCGGTGAAAATCCCCGCAATCATCGCGTGCTACACGCGGTGAAAATCCCCGCAATCATCGCGTGCTACACGCGGTGAAAATCCCCGCAATCATCGCGTGCTACACGCGGTGAAAATCCTCACAACCCTCGCGTGCCACACGCGGTGAGAACCCTCACAACCCTCGCGTGCCACACGCGGTGAGAATCCTCACAACCCTCGCGTGCTACACGCGGTGAAAATCCTCACAACCTTCCGCGTGAAGTTCACCGCATAGAACTTACTGCGTTAAATTCACCGCGTGGAACCTACTGCGTTAAATTCACCGCGTGAAGTTCACCGCGTAGAATTCTTCACGTGAAATTCACCACGTGAAGTTCGACGCGTGGACGTAACCGCGTGAAGTTCACCGCGTGGACTTAACCGCGTGGACTTGACCGCGTGAAGTTTACCGCGTGGACTTAACCGCGTAGAGTTGACCGCGTGGAGTTGACCGCGTGACTCACGCAATGGGAGATTTAGACACTGCCAAAAATAAAAAGTAAATAATGTAGTGGAGAAATGGGAGAAAGGCTAGTGTAGGTGTAAAACTGAGGTAGCACCAAAGAAAATAAATTCTATTCTATTCTAAAAATAAAAAGTGAGAGGAATCATACACGGAGGAAAAATTTTAGTAAAAATTACCATTTCGTTTGATAAATGTGTTCTTCCATAAATTTTTTCTTCTTTTCTAACTGGAAATTAGTGAAATTAAAAATTTTAAACAATAAAATTGATATACATATCAAAAGTAAATTTTATTTTTCGTTTGAGAAATATTGCCCTGATGAGAATAAATTATGTCCAAGTTGTGTTAAATTTTACTCTTCCAGCACAGTAATTTTTGTCTAGAGTTGAATGAAAATTCTAGGTTTGGTTAGTAAATTTGTCCGATCAACCGAGCCCGAAGGGCGAGGGTTGATCTAGATTATACGAGTGTCTCGCCCGAGAGATTACGAAGGTAGTAACGTCAGTTATGCCTTATAAGTCACAAGTTTAAAGCCAAATAGATATATAAAAAAATTTAAAATCCCCGCCAGCCGGCTTAGTGGCGCCCCACCACATTCACTTTGGTCATTCCGTTTAAAGCGAAAGTCAAATGAAAATTTGTGTCATTACATGACTTGGGTGGGAACTCGTGAAAGCTCACGAGTCCTGAAACGAAGAACAATTATTTCAACTGAAAATCTGATGAACTCCTTATCTGGAATTAATGTTTTATATATTTAACAAACAAATTAAGGGTGGGTAATCTCTCGGGCGAGACACTCGTATAATCTAGATCAACCCTCGCCCTTCGGGCTCGGTTGATCGGACAATTATACTTTGTGTCTCGCCCTTCGAGATTACGAAGGTAGATCTTCAGAGCCTACACGAATTTTCTTTCTTTTTTTTTTTTATTTTATTTTTATTTTTCAAAATATAGAAAAGTATGAAAGAAAACTAAATCATTATTTCCTTATGAAGCCTTGTCTGGCAATAAGACAGATCTTGCGAAACTATTTTGTTGGATAACAATAGGAAGATGATAAAAATCTGCAAATACACGAGAATTCTCGCTCCAGCCTGCAACTCTCTTAATCTCTTGAATGCTGACACCTTTGTCGGCAGCTTTCGAGGTTGAAGCGTGTCTGGTACTGTGTGCAGTGAACCTCTTGTCAACTCCAAACTCGTTGAGAGCTGTTTTTATCCATCGTCCAATTGAATCTTCTTTTATAGCTCGATGAGGTTTATTTAATGAAATCAACAGTCCCTGTTCATTGCCTCTCAGTTCCTTTGTACGTTTTAAATAATGTAGCAGCGTGTACGAGATGCAAAGTTCAGGTTTCTCCTTGAAAAAAGGCAACCTTAAGACTGGATTTGGTTTCGTAGATTTAGAAGTCTTGAGTCGTTTAGTAATCCTGATTTCAATACCCTCTGGCGTTCTCAAAATATTATCTATGTTGATAGAAGCTAGCGTCTGAATCCTATGGGCTGTACCCAATGCCAGCAATATCACTAATTTGTAGGAGAGGGTTTTCAACTCCAGCGATTCTAACGGGAAAAGTTTTTCTAGTTGCTTGAGTACAGGATCTACGTCCCACGTGGAGTCATAACGAGGTTTACTGGGTCTTTCATTTGCACAACCCTTAATAAACCTTGAAATTAAAGAATTATTAGAAATATCCTCTGCAGAAATGAGGGATAATGCTGCTCTTGATGAATTGATTAGACCATGTCCTGCTCCCTGCTGAAATCGTTGTGTTAAAAAAGTCAACACCTTTGAAGGGGATACATCCAATGGATCCTTCTGTTGCTGTTGATTATACTCCCACCATAGTTTCAATGAATTATTATACTGTTTTATCGTCGAATCCTGTAGAGATATCATTTGAATATTTATTGCCTCTTCCGGGGAGCCTCTTTTGATAAAAGCTTCCCTGATAGCCTGGCGGCAACCAGGGTAAGCTTGGACGATAGGGGGTGAGTCTCTGATCTGTAAGAAAGCGTGAGTAAATCAAAACTTGGTTCAAAATAAATGGGTTTACCCAAAATCATTTTTTGAAACATGGGAAACCAAATCTGACTTGCCCACAGAGGTACTACGACAATGCCTGTTGCCTTGTCAGTTTTAATTTTACGAAGAACCTTGGAAATAATAGCAAAAGGTGGAAAGGCATAGAATTTCCAAGGTGCCCAATCTATTGTAAATGCATCTGATGTAAAAGCCCCTCGGTGAGGACCCCATGCGCAGAAAATATCACATTTGGTATTGATTTTGGATGCAAATAAGTCAATTTCAATTAAACCAAAAGTTCTTCGAATCTTATTGAATGCATAATCTGCCAGTTCCCACTCTATATCATCATTAAATTCTCTTGATAATTTGTCTGCTTCTTGATTTTCTTTAGAAGGAATATATGATGCTAAAACCCACAATTTTCTATCCTCACACCAATCCCAGAATTCTCGTGCCAAGTTGTGTAAACTCTGGAATTTAGCACCGCCCATCTTGTTAATGTATGCTAATGCCGTCGTATTGTCGACCCTTAAAAGAATTTCGCAATCTGATAGATCTTCTGCGAATGATTTCAGAGCTAATAACGCAGCTTTCAACTCCAAGTGGTTAATATCCAATTCCCTTTCCTCATAATTCCATTAACCTTGGGCTCCCTGACCCTCACAGAATGCACCCCATCCTGTGAGACAAGCATCTGAGAAAATTTCTCTTTTATAAATAAAACTTCGAATCTTTCTTGATGAAATGGGAATTGTCTCTAACCACCAGTGCACATCGATCTTAATGTATTCAGGAATTGTCATTCTTCTATCGAAATCCATTTTATTTCTATTCAGGGCCTTAGTTTTAGCTCTCTCCAAAGATTTATAATGTAATGGCCCATATTCAACTCCTGGACACGCGGACACTAAGGTACCTATAAATTGAGCAAACTCCTGGATTTTACATTCTTTTTTACGTCTAAAAGAGCACAACAATGAAATTATAGAGTCTCTCTTATCCTCAGGCAGCTCAATGGTCATTTTTGCTGAATCAATGATAAAACCTATATATTTACAACGTCTGCTGGTAACTACCTTTGACTTTTTCCAATTGATAATGAACCCAAGGCTTTCCAAGAATTTACTCGTTGTCTCTAGGTTCTGTTTACAAATTTCATAAGTCTCACCGAGGCATAATAAATCATCTAAGTCAATTACAGATAAAAACCCCCTGGATCTCAACCAGGAGACCACGGGTCTCATGAGTTTTGTGAAAACAAAAGGACTAGTGGAAAATCCGAAGGGTAAACAGGTAAATTGGTATAATTTATCCTCGAAATTGAACCGGAGATATTTTCTACTATTCTCTTGTATTGATACCAAGAAGTAGGCGTCCTTTAAGTCAAGAGTACCCATGAACATGTCCTTATCAAGTATTTTTGTAGCTGACCTCAAGTCCTTCATCTTGAAATGTTCTGAATTAACGAAATATTTCAATTGTTTAAGGTTTAAGATGAATCTGTGGCTACCGTCAGGTTTGGGAACTAAAAAATAACTAGAAATGTACTGATCAGGTACTGATTGACAAAGTTCAATAGCTCCAATACTGAGGAGTCTGTTGATCTCCGATTGAATGTCTTCAAGCTCTCTTGGAGACCATTTGCTGTCAGGAATTTTATCTTGCCATGGTGTATTTTTAAAAATTATTTTGTAACCCTATACATAGTGTAGGACAGTCTTGTCAGATGGTCTTCCATGATTCCAAAAAATAAGATAAACGACCTGCAACCTGATTTACCTCTGGTGTTTCGGGAGTTAAGATTATCGACGACTGGAGGACTGGTGACGACTCGATCTTGGATACTCCTTCTTCGGTGGATTCTTCGAGGTCGATAACTTCTGGTGGTACTTGGGCTTTTGGCTCACCTGTGTGACTGACCTCTTTGGCACCAGTGAGCCCTTGTAGTTTAACGAATTTGGTTGAATTGGAAATTTTTTAAGAGTCTGAATCTTAATTTCCTGGCCCAATTTGTCCATTGTCTTTAACTCTTTAGATTTTTCCCCTAATTTATCTCCAAACAAAAAGGAATCAATTTCTCTCTTCTCTAGAGCTGAAGCAATTGTCTTGGATAGACTAGGAAGGATGCACGCTCTTCTTGCCACTGTTTGTGAGTGGTGAATCTCTGCCAGCAGCTTTGCTGCATTCCAAACCTCACCCAAAACCGATTTTGAATCAATATTTTTCTCCTTAACGAGGGCAGTAATCACTGGAGCTAATGCAGACAAGGTTGTACCTGCCACATTTTGTGTGATTGAGAAATATTTGTCTCTTTTAAGTGAACCCTCATTCAAAGATGCAGCGATTTCAGGGTTCAGTAGAGGAGCTCCCAAAGGACATGATCCAGCTCTAGGATATTTCTTGAAAAGTTCGTCCTTGATCTCTTTTTTCATGCTAGTTTTCAACCAAGAATTCCAACGCTTGGCAATACTGGAATGAATTTCCACCTGATCTTCTGTCGATGCAGGTTCATCCCCAATAATGAGAAGAGTATCATCATCAATATCTAGAGGAGCTTCCCTCTGTTGATCTTCAACCTTTTCAGGGGATTGCTGCTTCTGTGATTTGTCTTTTTGCTCAGTTGTAAGGACCTGTATCTCTAGCTCCTCCTGAGTTTTATTAATCTGTGATTCCTCGAGATTTTCCAACTCATTATCTTTATCTTGAATCCTAGTATCGCCTGGAATAAAACCAAAAGATTTTTTTTTTTATTTTTTTTATTTTTAAATTTGTTTCATCTTTTTTGGCCATGCCTTACCTCTCGTGTAAGTTCAGCCCTATTGAATTATTCTTCATTTTTTATTTCGAACATTGGTTTATCTCTCGTATAAACTCGTTCGTATTAACTAGAAATGTTTCATGTTCTTGCATGAAATCACTCATAAATGAAGAGAATGGAAGCAATACCTTCTAATATCTCTGTTGGGACCTGTTGCTGTATGTTGGCGTCTTTTGGCGAGAGAGGTTGGGGCGGCGGCAGTCGTTCCTCAATTAATTCTTCCAACCTTCTCATCTTAGCCCAAAGACGATCATTCTCCTTGTCTCTGCTACGGGAACGTTTTCGATCTTTTTTTGAGTGTTTTGTCATGATGAAAAATTACGGATAACACTGAAAAAAATGAAATTTTGTGTCGCGAAAAATAAACGTAAGTGACTTGCGTCGGCACAAAATAATGAATGACCAAAGTGAACGTGGTGGGGCGCCACTAAGCCGGCTGGCGGGGATTTTAAATTTTTTTATATATCTATTTGGCTTTAAACTTGTGACTTATAATATAAGGCATAACTGACGTTACTACCTTCGTAATCTCGAAGGGCGAGACACGAAGTATAATTTACTATTCGTCTGGATAAAATTTTTCACCCTACCGGTAGGATAGGAATTACTGTACCGTCAAGGTAATTTTTATCCAGACAGAATGGTAAAATTTACTAACTAAACCTAGAATTTTTATTGAAATTTAGACAAAAATTACTATGCTGGAAGGGTAAAATTTAACACAAGTTGGATATTATTTATTCTCATCAGGACAATATTTCTCAAACGGAAAATAAAATGTAATTTTTATATATCAAAAATTTTATTATTTAAAATTAAATTTTAATAAATTTTCAAATGGGATGGTTATTTTTACAAAAAAATTCTCTCCATGTAACGATTGTAATCACGAATAATTGAATTGGTTACATAAATTATAGAATTTTTTTATTCAAAATGTCCAATCGTTTTCCTTAAATTTGTGATGAGTAGTTCTCACGACAAGATACTATAATGAAAAGAGTCGAGAAGTGTACACTAAGGGAGATTAGATTAGAATAGTCACGAGGACATTATCAATACATTTATTATGTAAACTCAGAGTCCTAGGGAAATATTTACATTCGTATTTACAATTTGTTTTCTGCATTTTTATTTGAAAAAATGATTTAAAAAAAAATAGCAACTCATAAATGTATGACTGTATTATTTGAGAAATATTATCAAAGTATTGGAATTAAGTTTTCCTATCGAAAAAAAAAATGAAATCATCTTGAAAATGAAGGTCCAAAAGACAATTATTAAAAAAAAAGTCACGTAACATTTTAAACTGGATATACTATCCTCTTAATCGTATTGCGTCTTGCTTCGGTTACGTAAAATATTCCTTCTATTTAAAAATTTTACATGAATCCGTAAACAAAAAATGAAAATCAACACTCGATGTGAAAAAAAAAATTCTTAATAAAGATGAAAATTAAAAATAAATCACAGGAAGTACAAAGGTAGAGGAAAACCCGTGAAATTGTTGTGACAAATTTTGCTGAACTAAAGATCAAATGTTCTCGTGTCACAATCTGCTGGGGAATTCAATTTAACCCATAGTCGAGATTATACAAACGAACGAGACTCCAGACTTATGAATCATACTGCAATTATGGTTCCATTCAGTTACATAATTTTCACAAAAATCGGGTATTTATAGATCAACTTTGTGTGCCATAGGCCAATTATCACGATGAAAATCCATTAACACAAATTCAATCTAGAATAATTCGAAAAAAATTGAACAATTATTATCCATCAATTTTCCATTCCTCATAAATAAATGTTATCATTATCAAAAATATCTATAAAAAATCTATTGCGTAAATTTTTTTCCCTTAATTCCATGAAAATTCCGTAAGATAATGTGTTAAAAAAATTAATGTAACATATAATGAGAAATAATAATAATAATAATAATGTTAAGGCAGTCGTGAGATTGAATTGAGGTCTCGAATTGTGAAAATCACTGAATTCTATGATTATCTAAATTCCCACTGGTATTTAGAAAAAATGTAAACAGGGGTAAATAGTTTATAAAAATGGTTGACTATAATCGAATTTATCATTGCGCAGCGATCAACAAGAATTACGTAACCCGATAGATTTATATAAATGGTTACGTTGACACTAGGCGGCCCAGGTCCGTGTGTCGGCACTAATACATCAAGTTACTCACTGCCTGGCTCACTGCGTCGTTATTATCTAACGAGAAGTTTTGTACTCTACGAAAATGGGAGACAACGTGAATTCAATAGAATGTAACATACTCCATTAATTTGAATGACTAAAAAAAAGTCGTCTGTAAGAAGAAAAAAAATATAAAATCATGAAATTCCATTTTTTTAAATATTATAAATATGTACGAAAAAAATCGATTTTTTCTCTATAATTTTCCAAAAATTGACATATTTTTTTTTTAGTTTGCAATGAAATTATTAGATTAGTATTAATTATTTAACGAATTTGTTTAATGAAAAATAGTGAATATATTGTCTAATGAACCAAGCAACTGTGGGTTCGTCTCGTTGTTTCCAATTACATAATAATTAAAAAAAATCGTTATGTAAGGGATTGAGGCAAAGCATATGCCCGGTGGCTTGTAACTATACGTCTCGTCACTTGGATAAACATTATTATCTGCAATATGGACTTGAATTGATCTGTCAAAATCCTCGGTGAAGACAAGCGACCGAGTCCAGTCAAGTGAAAACATCAAGACACTGTAATAATCATAAATCATTAGATTGTCGGTTACATGAGTCGAATGGGTAGTGAAAAAAAAAAATATTGTCATAATTCATCGATAACCAATTAGTTCAATAACCCGAGGCGGTGAGACTGTCTTCCATGTTTAAAAATGATATAATGAGTGGACAAACGACATTTGAATTTTAGTAGCGAAAGAGCACCAGTGGCAAGTCAATGGACTCGGTGGGAGTTATCTAATTAGATCGAGTAATGGGCCAAGTGTCTGGTTGTATTTGCCAGATTGTTTTCACTTGGAGGTCGAATATTTTATCAGGGGCATAATTTCATCGTGAGACTTTTCTCTCATTCATTGGAGAATTTCACCTTGAAATTAAAAATAATATTCTTTAAAATTGTGGAGAAATTTAAGAGATTTTTCTAATTGATAATTCCTAATTTTGTGGTCAATTATTTAATTTAAATAATATTTTTTAAAATTTTAATTAATTAAAAATATTGACAATAATTAGAATTGTTTTTTTTTAAATCAATTTTGGGATGAAAAAAAATTATTTCTCGATCAATAAAATAATTGACAAAGGTAGGTAGGTCCATTTATGGAAGAGTATTGAGGTCAAGAGGTAACGAGTGTCCTCGAGAAGAGGTAGACTCGCCCAGTGCTATTCGTGAAGCGAATATCCAACGATCAAAGTAGAGTGACGCAGAGGCTACATGACTCTGGTGGGTACTTGACCGTGAAAAAAAAAAAAAAAAAGCGTGGCTATACATTATGTCTGATGGTCTTCCATGCACTTACCTTTTGATTCAAGTGTGCACTTGTGATGAAAAATTGTCTCTTGAATTTTTTCATCATGAAAAAATTTATGAGAATATTATTATCCATAAAATGTACTTGGGCTGAAATCAGTGATGATAACAAGCTCAAGATTGAAATAATCACTAATTACTACTACAAACTTCCTCTTTCCGGTTGCGATAAACTTGAAATAATCAAATAAAATTTTTATTCATTTATTGTATTCATAATCTTGGAATATTGAATCGTAAATGAATAAATGGAATTTATATAAAAAATTTTGAATAAAGAAAAAATGAAAAATCATTAACAAAAAAGAAAATCTTCATAATAGAAAAGACGTAAACCTATTTTTTTAAAAATGTAATTAACGATCAAAGTATTTTGTCATGTAAGTCATTATTAACGCATTAACTATCGCGTCAAGTGATCATAAACATTGTCGTATAAAGACTACGATGACAAATAAATCAGAAAGTCTATTATGCCTGTTACAATACTCCTCACACAGTGTCATTGGCCATAAAAAATACAGAAATTCAAACAACAACAGCTGAAAGTCAAAAATGAGTGAAATAATATGTAACTAGTGGTGGTGAGGGGAAAATACAGAGGAAAAAATATCATGCAGCTGCACCAAACCAACTGGTCGCAAAGAGGGACATATAAACGTCAGCAACAAACACTGACTTGGTTATGTAAAGGTCGGTCAACCCGGCCACGTATTCATTTACTGTCCCGTGGCTCTTGATCGTTCCCTTCAACATCGTCAATCGGCCTACGGTATTCAAACGTTTGTCGGTGATTTTTGAAGGTCACATTGACATAGTCCGAGGACAAGTTGATATTTGATGATTCAGAGGGCATTCATTATTTCAGAATAGACATTTTAAAAGCTTTTTTCGTTTCATCTTGGTGAATGAGGAAATCATAAATTACTTTCTTTATCGTTTAATTCTAATGAAAAAATTGAATTCAAATTCACTTGGGATAATTTTTAGAAATTTCAACGCAAAAATGTGTTCTCAAAAAAAAAATCTCCAATTTTTCCAACTGAAATCATAAAATTTGAAAAGTCAAATTCGAAATTGTTCTAATTTTGTATCTGCCTGAAAAATGAAAGATTTTTGTGCAAATATCAAAAATACTTTTTTTGTGAAAATTTTTTTCAGCTGCAAAAAAAAATTTTTTAACATTTTAATAAAATAATGACTTGAATAATCATGGCACTTTCCACTTATTTCCAATGTCAAACTCACTGGAAATTCCATTTTGTAGTCAAAGTCCATTTAAATAACAAATTTTTCAGTAAACAATTCTTTATTATTTCATTGAAAATATTCGATATGATTCATTGCGACGTGCCAACTGTGTTATTCATTTTAGTTAATGAATCATTCACAACAAAGAAATTGCAACAAAAGACAACGAAAAAAACGAAATTTTGAAATTTTTTGAAATTTAAATTGATGAAAAAGTCGTTACGGAAAGAGTTTGAATAATTCGGGTACTCGCAACGTGATAGCCTCAACCAATCACGTTGCGAGGTGACCACCGAAAGTACCCGAGTGCTGGGGAACCTGTCGAGCAGGGTTGGGCACGTAAATTACGTTGGTAAATTACACTGTTTTTTACTCCCGTAATTTACGTAAATTACACTGATGAGTTTATGACATTTTTGACGTCATGTAGCGCCATCTAGCGTCAAATTGAAAAATTCCCACTTTTTCGATACATGAATGGTGGAATATTTTATCTTTCCAAGTAGAAATCTGCAGGAACTTATCTTTTCGATGGAAAATTCGTATGCTAATATCTGCACCGAGGAGGGATTACTAAACAGGCTCTAATTTTGACCTCCAAGCTTCCTTTCTAGACTTTTCCACTCTTATATCCACCTTCAAGCTTCCTCTCTAGACCTTTTGACGCTAAAATTGACCTCTAAGCTCCTCCTCTCGACCTTTCGACTCTTGAAATGACCTCCAAGCCTCCAGCCTGGACTGTTTGGCTCTTGAGATGACCTCCGAGCTTCCCCTCCAGACCTTTCGACTCTTCTGATGACCTTAAGGCCTTCAGCCTGGACCCTTTGGCTCTTTAGTTGACCTCCGAGCTTCCAGCTTAAACCATTTAACTCTTGAATTTACCTCCAAGCTTCCTTTCTAGATCTTTCGACTCTTCAAATGATCTCCAAGCCTTCAGCCTAGACGGCTTAACTCTAGGCTGGAAGCCTGGAGGTCAAGAGTCAATCGGTCTAGACTGAAGGCTTGAAGGTCATTTGAATAGTCGAAAGGTCTAGAGGGGAAGTTTGGAGGTCAACTCAAGAGCCAAACGGTCCATGCTGGAGGCTTGGAGGTGATTTCAAGAGTTGAAAGGTCTAGAGGGGAAGAGCTTGGAGGTCGATTCAAGTGTCGAACGGTCTAGGGTTGATGCTGAATGGGCACTTCGAGAGTCAAATAGTGTAGGATGGAAGCTAAGGACTAAACACTTATTTATCCCATTGATTAACTAATGATCGTGAGCGCTCATTAAATGGAAATAGAGTGTTGATATCGAAGTCAATAATAACATTCGCGATGAAAAGTGAGGTAATGTGGGTTTTTTACATTTATTACATTTTTGACGTTTATGACGTAAATTACGGGTTTTCGACGATGTCACGTAGAAAACTGCCATTATCGACCGATGCCCAACCCTGCTGTCGAGACGCGCTTGCCGCCTGAGCTGGGCGGCTCTTCGTCATAACCCCTCGGGCATTTGCGACGTTAACATCTTTTCGTTTATCAAGTAGAGAACAAAGAGTGCAGTGTTTTAGTGAATTCTGAAGAATTTTTCCTGGTTTTTCTGGTGAGTTTATCATTTTCTATATATACTTAAATACATTAGAATCATTCCGTGACTATTAATTAGTGTGAAAATGCGGTTTTTCAGTGAATTTATTGAATATATTTGAAGCGGTAAAATTTTTTTCTCATCTTTCTTCCTCCGAATTTTCTCCATTTTTTTCTAATAGAAAGGGGAATTTCAGGGCAAAATATTAATTAATTTGTTAAAAATTACTAGCATCAGTTGTATTTGAGATTTTATCCCATTTTTGTCGATTAAAAATGAGGGAAAATCCGAAATAAATAAATTAATACATTAAAATTATTTTTTCACTACAATTTCGGGAATTTATGTCGCTTTATTCTACCTCTAACGCCATTTTTTTCCCCCGAAAAATTCCGTTGGACAAAAAGAAAAATTTTCAATTCAATTTTTTTTTTTTTTAAATCATTAGTAAGTGAAGAAAATAGTTGAGTGTTTTTTTGAGAGATATTATTATTTTCTTCGAAAAAAAAAAAATTTCAGGATTATTGGTTTTTTTTTCACGTTGAAAATATTCAATTATTCAATTAATTTATCACTGAATTTTATTGATAAAAATTGAGGAATTTTTTTTTTCATTTTAAGGGTGTGCTAGCCTCGACCAATCACGTTTCGAGGGGAGAGAACCACCGAAGATACCCGAGTGTGCTCGTGCGAACCTGTCGAGACACGCTTGTCGCCTGTTGAGCCGGGCGGCTCCTCGTCATTACCCCTCGGGCATTTGCGACGCTAACGTCATTGTCATTTATCGAGTAGAGAACAAGGAGTGGAGTGTTTTAGTGAATTTTGAAGCATTTTGCACGGTTTTCTGGTGAGTTTATCATTTTTTATATATACTTAAATACATTAGAATCATTCCGTGATTATTAATTAGTGTGAAAATGCGGTTTTTCAGTGAATTTATTGAATATATTTGAAGCGGTATAATTTTTTTCTCATCTGTCCTCTCTTTTGACATAGTAAAACGACTTTTTTTCTACTCACGATTGAGGAGCTATTCCTCCTGGACCCCCCGATCAATATCCAATCGAGAAATTGACCAGAAAAACATTTTAAAGTATGGAAAAAAAATATCAAAGTCGAAAACTCAAATTTCGCATGGGTTATTTTACCTTTAGACACTTGCCCTCTCTTTTGACATAGTAAAATGACTTTTTTTCTACTCACGATTAAGGAGCTATTCCTCCGGGACCTCCCGATCAATATCCAATCAAGAAATTGACCAGAAAAACGTTTTGAAATATTGAATGGAAATGATGAACAACGCCCCGGCCGCTTGCGGCCGGGGTGGCGCTAGTATTAATTAAATTTGATTAAATACAGAGAGAGTGAGGGGGGGGGGAGAGTCGAAGAGAGTTTATTTCGAAATATTTAAAACAGACTAGTATATTAATTAAATTTGATTAAATAGGGGGGGGGGGAGGAGAGAGTTCGTTTCAATAAAATTGAAATGGACTGGAATTTTCTTTAAATTTCATTGTACAGAGAGAGGGGGGGGGAGAGGAGAAGAGAGTTTGTTTCGAAATATTTAAAACAGACTAGTATATTAATTAAATTTGATTAAATACAGAGAGAGAGGGGGGGGGGGAGAGGAGAAGAGAGTTTGTTTCGAAACATTTGAAACAGACTCGGGTTTTGTTTAAATTTGATTAAATAGGGGGGGGGGGGTGGGGAAGAGGAGAAGAGAGTTTGTTTCGAAAAATTGGAAATGGACTCGGATTTTGTTTAAATTTCATTGAATAGAGGAGGGGGGGGGGGGGAAGAGAGTTCGTTTCAAAAAAAAATCCAAATGCACCCGGATTTTCTTTAAAGTCAACTTGACCCTTGATATAATTTTGTTTTTTTTTTTTCAAATCATGTTGCCGAAATGGAAATTGATACTGATGAATCCAACGAGAGCGAAAAGACGGAGGAGGAGGAGGAGGAGGAGATGGAAATTGATGATGATGATAATTACTGCTCTCGATGCTTTTGTCCTGGTCATCTCAGTCAAGAGGACAAAGCATGCCGCCACTATCATCGACGTTTTACAGAAAAACGTTTTGGTGCAAATCCAATTCGAAAAACAACGAAAATGGGTTTACTAGCAGCTCTTGGTAATGGCCTACTTTTGGAACCTATTCGTCAACATGTTTGCATTATGTCAGACATAATGATTGAAGGATCAATTTTAATTGAGTCAATGGTGAGGAGCAAACATGACAAGTTTTACGAGTGGCTAGGGAAACACAAAAAAGACGAGCCGAATTTTACATTTTTCTTCAAGGCATTATGCATTAATAAACAAGAACATAAAAAAGACGTCAACCATCCCGATATATGGACAAAGGAATATATTAAAAGAGAGGGAAATTACACTGGAGGATATGATATAAGTTACAGGGTTCATGCAGTTAATATGCAAGAGACTGTATATCGTACTGCATACAAAAATCTGATTGTTGTCAATGCTTATCGACTTGTTCGAAAATATATTTCTAAAATAAATTTGGAAAATGTTGAAAAAGAAATAGAAAGTGAGGAGATTACTGATGACGACAAGATTGAAGAATTAAAGACAAAATCAAAACAAGATGCACGTCATCAAACGGATCAATTGTTTAATGGAGAAGTGGAGCAGAAAGATTTGCCTGGAATTTTGGGAAAGGAAGAATACAAAAATCTGCAATGGCCACCAAAGGCATCAAATTGGTGGCATTTCATTGGGTTTTTTGTCGAACTTCAACAACATATTTCTTTAACATCATATCCAATATTTCACCATGGCCTACATCATGCACACATCACAAGTGAAGTCCTTTTTGACATGATCAAAAGACATTATCCCAGATGGCTGCCCGGTAATTGGGCAAGTCAAAAATGGACAACCGAGGAAATAATATCAAACGTATGGAACAAGGTATTCAGAATTCAAGTGATTGACAAAGAGATAAGTAAACAATTTGGAATGTACGTCACTACAAATGGTGTAGATATCTCTGTACATCGAGCATATAAACGACCACCAGAAAGTAAAAATACGACAAAGGATTTAAAGGACAAAAAACAAGATGGACAGCAACAGCAACAACAATTCACTTATACTCTTGATGAATTCGATCACATGATTGGAATTGACCCAGGATACTGTGCTATGCTTGGATGCTTATTAACGGACGATATAAATTTTAATGAAGACTATGATAAGAATGGTATACCACGCAGTGATAAAGAGACTCGTCTTGTTTTTAAATCATAACATTATCATCGTGATGTCGGGAATCGTGATAGACAGAGGGCTCTGAAAAGAATGTGTACTAGTAAATCAGAGACTTTCGTGGCAAATTTGCAGGAGAAATATCGGGAAATTATTAAAAGGGATTTCAAGGAATATTATGAGAAGCGATGTAAAGAACTAAAGGAAAAGGCAGAGAGAGCTCAGAAAGCTGCTAAACGACGTCAGAAAGCTCAGGAAAATAAAAAGGCCAGGAAACCTGAGGTAATGAGGAAAAATGGAAGGGATTCTGCCAAAATCACAGACAAGAGAAAATTAAGAAAGCAACAGGGATTTCGCAAAAAACCACCAGAGTGCGAACAAGAAGAAAAAAATACCAAGTCGACTAAGAAACCTAAAAAATCTAAAGAACCTATAAAACCTGAAGATGTCAAAGTTGATCTCACTCTTAATGAACCACTAACCCATAAATTAACAACACAATGGCGTTTAGAGTGCTTCAAAGAATTACAACCAATTTATGCTCGTCCAAAAGTGGTGCGTCTCAAGTGGGATAGGTACATCAGAACCCAGAAAGAAGTTAAAAAAATACTCGACAAATTGCGGTACAAGGGACAACAAAATAAAAAATATCACAATCATGGTAGAAAGAAGAGGAAAAAAAAGAGGAAAAAAGTGTTGGTGATGATTGGAGAATTTCGATTGCCCAGTGGCATCAAGGGCCATCGGAGAACACCGTTACGTGCTGTAAGGAGAGCGTTGGAGGCAGACAATGATTTTGTCGTTGTCAAAGTTGATGAATTTCGTACTACAGCCAATTGCTCCAGGTGTAATGGTCCGTGTCCACCATCCAAATCCCCCCACAGATTTCAATATTGTCCATATTGTGAAATCACATGGCACAGGGATGTGAATGTAGCACGAAATATCTTACGGCTGGTGCTCATACTTGTTAGATTACTTGGAAAAAAATCAATGTGGAATTGGAATAATTTTCAACGTGGCAATGACGTTAAACCACCACCACCACAATACTCTGCACGTAATTGCAGAAATTCATCAAGTAAGAATAATAAATTTAATTTTTTTCCTCCCCCTATTTCCATTTAAATGAAATTATAAAAAATAACAAATTTAATTTGTTTTCAGGTAATTCATCCATGCAGCAAGGATAAATAAATGGCAACGGCGTTAGGGGAATAACCATGATGCATCTTAGCAGTAGAGAACACACTCGCCAAGATGCTACTGGTTTTCCCCTATCCAATGCCATCTCCATCATCATCCTGCTGCATCAAATTAAATGTTAAATATACTATTAGCGGACTTACGCCGAGTCGTTCCTTTGGATATACTCAATTGTGCTTTTCCCCGTGTCAACAGCCGAGATCATAAATTATGCTGTATGTGATGCGATAGGGATATTTTTGCAACAAAAGAATTATTCAATAATCTCTAATTCCAATTGACATTTTCCCCAGTACAAAAATAAAAAAGATAAATAAAAACATTTGTGTTCTTTTACGACATGATCATCTTCATAATCGTTTACAACTCATTCTAAATCAAATAGAATTCTCACTAAATCCAACATTTTCATCATCTAACCACAATAATCACCACTCAACAATCCTATAACAATTTTTCACAATATCCTCCAGAACCCATTGTTACTCATGAAAGAATTGATACAATTTATAACGAAACAACCACCGGCATAATACCCAGTGACTGTTGGCGTTTATAACACGTATATGACTTATGTAACATGAGTTTGAGATCACAGTCAACTCAGCCATGCGTCTGAGAACCATATTACCCATAATTTTCGTCCCTCTACGCCTCTGTAACATCGATTTAACGCTTCGATAGTATCGACCTCGACATTCGCGTGAAATCTAACATTCTAGCAATACAGCGAGTTCGATGTACTGTCAATGCTTGTGCCAATGTGTCTGGTTAATGTACTCGATACAATATTTTATTCCAATTATTCAAAAAAAAGATTGCGATTTTTTTCTTTTTCTCAGACAAATGTTTATTGATTTTTTCCATTTCTAAATTTTTTTAATCATCAAATTTTTACAGTAATTTTATCACAATTACTCCTACCCAAACAATTTATTACGAAAGATTGTTAAAATTCGTAACGGTAATTGACGGTAAGGTAAATTGTACAGAGGCTTGTGAAATACCCTCTCGCGTCTACTTCGTGGACCAGAGTGAAAAAAAAAAAAATGATAAACCCGTTGTTTGTTACGCAAAGTTATACGGGCGATTATGAAAGTTTCCACGCTCAATAGTCGACTAGTATTATAGACAAAGCATAGTTTGTCCGTTTGAATTCCCGCTGATGGTTTTCTGAATGGTCTCTTAACATTTTTTCCTAGACTCAATCGTTAGCGAGATGAATTCACATTCAATGAGATCAAAGGAATACTAATTAAAAGATTCATATTAATTCAATAATCTACTCATTAAATTTCTCATCATTGTGATCACTTATTGATGATTTTTCTTTATTTTTTACAGCACCTAATAGTCCATTACACCTGAGCAACCGCGCACACGCATTGCTATTGTTAAACAGACCCCAGGCATCCCTGACAGACGCTGATCATGCTGTCAGACTGCGACCGGATTGGGGCAAGGTAAAAAAAAAGCCAATCTATTTACATCATTATTTGATGAAAGAAATATTAGTCGATGGTACACGAGAAAAGGCGAATATCCGGTTTCACGTAATATTCAACATCCTGCTGAACGATGCTTCCGTTTATACTTCATATACGCCATATTTAATTGATTAAATTAAGTGCCAATGTACTGATGATACATTTCAAAATGTTCATTATATATTCTCTATCAAACTTGAATTTTTTTCGTCTTCTCTAACTTTCAACATGAATCGAAAACTTTATGGAGAATTCTACCTCCAAGTCATTCAACCATGACAATCATGATGACGATCAGGTGAAAAAAAAAAATCGCCACCCTAGGATGAAACGTAGAAATGAGGTGACATTTCATCATTACCCATTGCATTATCGATCGAGTGATGTAAGAGAGATTGGTGCATTCAAAACAGAATTTTATTTTTTATGAGCAAAACATTTCAATTTGATGTGGGCGGAAGGGAGTATGGACTGATCATATTATCAACTCATGAATATAAAAATAAATATTATTTCTGTTTTATCAATTTAGGGCCATTACAGGAGAGGAGTTGCACTTTCTGCACTTGGGAGGCATGAGGAAGCATTTTTTTCATTGTGCACCAGTGTTGCTATTGAAAAAAATACGCATAATGTACGACATGAATTAACGAGGGTGAGTTGATTAATATTATTTGGATAAATCCCTTTATATCTTTGAAACAAAGAGATTTATCGAAATCTACCAAAAAATCATTTTTATAGAAAATTTTAGTCTCCTGACATTCTTCTGAGAACTGACTAGTTTCAGAGATATTTACAAACTAATCCGAGCTCATCTCGAATTTAGTAATTTACCCTCCGACTACACAACACATATATCCTAAAACCAATAAAAAACGTAATAATTGTATCTCAGGTATTACATCGTATATTATCAACGAATCATCGCCGACAAAGTGTACCTACAATTCGCAGTCCCTACAGCATTATGTCAGAGAGCAACGCCCGCGTGAGAAGAAACCGAGATTATCATTATCACCATCGTCGATCACTGATGAGTCCCAATCAGCGTCACCGTCGTCCAGCCCTAAACTCATCAGACTGCGAGGACAACAGCAGCAGTGAGGAGGAATTTTCACAGGTGGATAAATCCTCATAATTATCCCTCAAATTACATCACAATCAAAAGAAGAATAAGAGATTGTACAAATGCATTCTAAAAATAATTCATTACATTTTCGTAATTATGATTTACCTCAAACACAAATATAAATATCCCCAAGTCGATAATTGTTGATGCTATTGTTAGTAAATTGTGATACAATTTAATTATTAATTGTCGGAAACCCTATTTTGTAATTTCGTGTTATTTACGTGCCAACGTCGGTGCGCGGCTGCGAGGTTATCGATTGCAAACCAGCAAATGTCCTCTTCCCCATTACCCGCACCGTTTCCTCTGCAATCCACGGAAATATACCATTTTCACTTTCCCCTTCTTCATTTAGTCATTATATTTTTTCATAGATTATTTTATTATTCATTGCAGGCAATATGCCGAAGGCTACTCTTCAACAATGTGCCTCAGACCAATGTCAAGTTTCATACTATCTTGGATCGTGTTTATCAGGAGATTGGTAAATTAAAAAGTAAGTTTTTTTTTTGTTTATTTTAGATTCTGCGATATTAGAAAATTTGCAACAAAACATAATCTTTAACATTTTTGCCTATAATCACTTAATCATAAATTATTTTTTTAATTGTTCAAGGAATTGAATCGATGCCAGCAGAAATACTACTACCTCCATTATCGAGTGGCACAAATTTAAGTGATCTAGACTGCATACTGTGCTGTCGATCACTCTGGAAACCAGTGACAACACCGTGTGGCCATACATATTGTTGGATGTGCCTGGACCGTTGCCTTGACTACTCCTCAGCCTGTCCATTATGTGTCACATCTCTAGCCGATGTAAGATGAATATAATGGAAATAAAAATTCATCCATAAATGATAACAATTCTTCAAAATAAATACAATAATATTCACTCATATGTTCCAAGTCACAAAATATTCTTTAAAATTACTTGAAGTTATTTCAATAGTCAAATTTTAAAATTTTCCAGTATCTTGCCAGTAATCAGAAAACAGTAACTGAATTTATCGAGAAAGCACTGATGACAATAGCCCCAACAGAATATGCTTCACGAGCAACCAGTCATCGTCTTGAGCTAGTTCAAGATCTTGGAATTTTAGGAAGTCAACAAATTGCTGTATTCGTATGTACCACTGCATTCCCATGTGTGGCTTGTCCATTATTCGTTTTTGAGCCAAGATACAGACTGATGGTTAGAAGATGCGTCGAGAGTGGTGTTAGACACTTTGGAATTGCTGCTTGTCTCAATAAAGATGCAACAGGCAGTAGAAGGTAAATAAAATTGTTACATTTATTAGTTTAAATCAATAAATCTCTTTTATTTTTTCATTTGTATTGAATATCTTAGGTACGCTCAATATGGCACCGTCCTGGAAATTCGAGATCGTGTCTTGATGAAAGACGGATGTAGCATACTGAGTACAGTTGGCGGTAGAAGATTTAGAGTTTTGTCAGGAGGTGAAAGAGACGGTTACGACACAGCTAAGGTAGAACTCTTGCGAGACTCGTCTGTACCACAGGAGCATCTTCCCAATCTCCACGAGCTTCATTATAAGGTAAAGAATTCATTTCTCCGAAAATTCTCTGCAAAGAACACTAACGCAGAATAATGTCGTCTATTATGTTCTTAGAGGAAAATATTAATCATCAATTTCTCTACATCAGGTATGGTTGAAAGGACAGCAATGGTGGTCAACAGTATCCCACCATCAACAAACCGAAATACAAAGAGTATTCGGTAAAATTCCAGCCCCAGAAGACGAATGGTGGCGCCTTCCAGACGGCCCTTCCTGGACCTGGTGGATCCTCGCAATTCTTCCATTTGGACCACAACTACAAGTTGGAATACTAGGTACAACAAGCTTGGAAAAACGACTGAGAGCCATCGAAAAAACCCTCAATCACATGGAGAAAAGACAATTAACAATAACATCACCACCAGCTGAAGATACCACGACATCATCCAGCATCTGCAGTGATGAAAACAACATCACCACTTCCACAGTCTCCATAGTTCATCACTCGTGAATAATCGCTAATAAATAGTCTCTACACTAATGATATATCATCTTCATTTCCGACTATCGATTACGTCATTCATACCACGATAATCAGACTGATAATAATTTCAATAACTTGATCAATGACTCTAGGTCATTGATATATACATGTACCGAATGATTCAACTCTGGGAATAATCCACAATATTTAATTAATATCGAATGCTGGTCTTAAAACTTTACGCACAAAAATACCATTGATAATATTGAACAAAAAACTTATTCTAGATAGATGTTTTTTATTCTTTTTCTTAGTAGTATTTTTTCCTGATTGAAAATATAAATATGAATCGTTGCAATAAAATTTGCAATTTTTATTGTTAAATACTCTATTAAAATTTCATCAAAATGTCTCCGAGAGAATTTTAATAGTAAAAGGCAGATTTTTATAATTTTTGTTTTCCAAAAGGATTCCTAAATGGTACAAATTTTTCAAGACATATCCTGAGAAAGATTTGAAATTTTCTCGGAAACATTTTACACTCTTTGCTGAAAAGAAGACACAAATCTGTTCTTCCATGATTACATATTTTACGTCTACTATTCTATATATTCATACATACATAATATATATATATACACACATTTCTATGTATACAATTACATGCGCTTGATGAAATTACAGTGAATCTACAGAAAAATTTTCAAATAAAAAATTGTCCTGAATTGTTAATTAATTCAAGTGCTCACTGAATTCAGCTTTGAGATTAATTATTGATGGTGAATGATGAAATTTCCATGAAAATGATGCTTAAAGATTTAAGATTTGTAGGTGATAGAAACAAGGGACTCTGATGCAATCATTAACGTAAATTCCATAAAAATCAATTGTAGTTAGCAATAGATTCTTACGGTGTTTTTATGCCTTGCCAAACAAACACAACATTATTTCTTGCCCTTTAACCTCAAATTTCAGGTACATTTTATGCTAAATGGTGGATGATAATTGAGAAAGAAACGATAGGGAAGAAATATTTATTAAAGGAGATGAGATTAAAATTTTTCTTGCATATTATTTTGGGAATCTCTTGAAATAGTGGCTCTAGAGGAAAATGTCAAGAAACATTTTTTATAGCTTATAAAATTTCCTACAATGGAGGTTTATTGATATTTACCTCTGAATTCTATAGTTTACATGATATACCCAAAATAAAGTGAAAACTTTGTCATCTCCTTCAACCCCTAAAATTACTAAAAATGTTTCTTCGGTCCTAATGAAATAGACAATAGTCTGACCAGGTTGATGTGAATTGTTCAACGATTATTGTTCGTGAAAAGAAGACCTCTTTTACAAATTTTTCATACGAAAAAAAGAAAAGAAACCTAAATATTTTTTTATTCAAAACTGATTCCATCTCACTATAAAGACTTTGCGTATACGATAGTGTATAGTATTTATTTATTATTACTGATATTTCCAGAAGACTAGAGGAAATAAAATTGAATAAGAAAGTTAGAAACGTCATATCAACGATACAATCAAGTATTTCCTACTGACGTTCATACCCACGAATTAATATTCAAAGTTTAAATTAAAAATTTGTTGTATCCGGCGTTGAAATCATCTCATTTGATGCAAATATTCTTAAACCTCAAATTTCGCCCTGTTGGAAATAATTTTTTTCACCTAATATTCATAAGATTTTTTCATTCTTCATTGGAAGTATAATGGGTACACATGAGAAATGCATATTCACAAAACTCTAATTAATTTCGTATTTTCGAATTGTCTTGAAACTTTTATAAATGATCATGGATTGTGATATTACTATTTAGCTTTCCTTGTAACATTTCATACTAAGAATATTGCTATACTATTACTCTTGTATGATGCCATTATTTTTTTTCCTCATTTTTACTTCAAACGTTTATATATTTATCTTCATTTCTTCGTATCGACCTGTTTTAATAAAACATTGTCGAAGTCATTGCTGATGTTTTTTTAATTATTACCTTTTAGATTGAATGAAAATTAGGTGGGGAATAATTGGTTTTAGGAGAAAATGTTAAAAGATCCAAGAAAAAGATTTTCTGAATATTTTCTCTATAAACAAATGATGTTGACAGTTTCAAAATACATTGGTTGTTTATATTTTAAAAGTTCTTATCTTGGCCCAGATGTCACAAACATTTTTGGAGAGATATACAGTAGCTCCTGCCCCTAGTCGAGATTATTACGGTCTTAAAATCCAGGAAAACGAGGTTTTTCAATTGATCTTATTGGAACATACATTTTAGTATTTCTGTTCATAAAAATTTAAGCAATTTGTTATGCTCTAATTGAAGGTTAAATTGTTCCACTGGCCAATTCGTCAAAGACCCCATAAGCCTCCAATTACGAAAGTCACAAGTTTTAGGGACTGGAGGAGTGACACGATTTTACAAAGTGAAATTGAACAAATTTTTGGTATCAGAAAGTTCACAAAATTAAGTTAAAATTCTACCAAATCCAGGAAAATTTTATAATTGATTCTTACTCATTGATCATGAATTAAATAGGCAATTCCTGGCTGGAATATACTAATAACATTGTTGACAACAGAAAATCCTTGCTGACACTTCCTAAGAAAATTATTAAACATATTTTGATATATCTACCTGCCAAAGATATCTCTCAGTTATTTCTACTGTGTCAAGCATTCAACGAGGTAAATCACATACTAACTTTCCCAACACAAAATATCCAACGAATTATGTATTTTTTTCCTGTTTAGATTTTAAATAACGAAGAAATTTGGGAATTGATATTCGAAAACGTAAAGGGAGAAGATTTTCATCGAGCTCAGAAGAAATACGGAATGTCTTACGGGTGGAAGCAGCTCCTCAAAGAAACTCAAGTAAGCATAACCAATTCATTGATTTTCTAAACGTAAGGGATTGAGAGTACTGCCACGCAAAAATCCAATTGATCTCCAATTTCAGGATATTAAAATTGAACCTCCAATTTCCAAAACCCTCCGACCAAAGAAGCCTCCATTCTCCAGAGGGAATCTTCCAAAATCAGTTCAGCCCCATCACATGAAGCCAGAGTTAGAAATAAAAAAAATTTTCTACACCAAAAAAGTACCTCCCCACTCCCTAAGCCTACAAACCCTAAAACTAACCCTCGAAAACAATGAAGATACACCAAAACAACTCCATAAACAGCCCAAAGAGACAGAATCTCTCGGAGTTCTTCCTGACAATCAATCAGAGAAAAATCAGAGATCGGTTAGAGTCTTAACCCTTGAGCCAACTGATATAACCTCGAAGCCTAAGAAATTAGAGCCTGAGAAACTCAAGAACTTCAAGGCTAGACCTCCTCCAAGATCGATCTACCAATCAGGAAGGAATGATGAAAAAATTCCTCAACCTAGATGTTCAAGTCATAGTAAAATATCATCACCGAGTTTATCATCATTATCATCATTCCAGAGGAAATCCAAAGAAATTCCTTTGGAAAATTTTGTAAAGAAGAGTTTACGTGATTTCAAGCAATCGAAGGATCTTTTCTCCTCTGAATTCGAATGGTTGACTGGATCAACGTCTTTAGATGATTCTGGTGATGGTCCGAATATGTTTGACACCAAATGGATTACAAAAGCCGCGATAATGAAGAACAAAGATGGACTCACTGATTGGGATAAAAAATCCACTGCTGGATCGAAAACAGCAAAAGAGTTGATTCCAAAATCGAAGGAATCAAAAGAATGTTCTACTGAAGATTTGGGACAGAATGCTGGGTCCAAAAGCTCAAAAACATCAATTAACTGTCAATCGATGGGAGGGAGGAGTATGACGACAAAGATCGGGCTTAATTTACTAAATTCTGAGTTCATAAAACGAGGATTAGACCTACAGCCTAAGATGCATGGCTCTAATCATTCTCATCTTGAGAGAAGATTGAAAAATTTTCATATGAAGTAATCTATTGTCTTCAGTGTGATAAATTGTGGAAAATGAGAAATTTATGATGTTCTAGGTTCAATGAGGAAATTCAATGAGGAAAAAATTCTTCTAACAGTCCAAAATGTGTGAAAAATAATTTTGAATATTTGTTACAAAATAAACTCGTGGTGCGTTGTTGGTCGCTCGCAAGCTGGCTCCCATGGTGGGTGTGACCCGTTCAGGCCACAAAAAAAACTTCCCGGTTCGTCAGAATTGTCTGAGGATCTCCTAGGCTAAGGCCTTATTATGAAAAAATGAAATGGAAAATAAATAAAAAAAATCAATCCGAAAAAACGTTTCGAAAAGAGTCTGAAAAATATTGAAAACGCTCTCTTCGAATAACTCAGTAATGGGTATAATTGAAATATGGGGATGAAAGTAATTACGTATTTAAGTAGTTTAAGTAATCTATATCATCCGAAATAATTCACTAGTTTTTGCTTCCGATCGGTCGCATTGCATTCGTCCCATTTTAAGAATTTCTAATTCTGATTGGAAATGATGCAGAATGTTATGAAACATGGAGAGATGATGATTTTAGAGACATGTCGGTACGTCTGTATGTGACAACTTGCGTTTTGGGTAATCTGTTTTTAGAAAATTTAACATGAATAGGATGAAATTTTTGAGTGAAAATCTAAAATTTTGGTTCATGGTACTCATGAATATGCTCAACTTTGTCGCAAAGTTTCAGTCTGATCGGTCACGTCGTTCCTGAGATATAACGGTTTGTTTAAATTTTGGTTTTCTTCAATATCTTAGAAACTACTGCACCAATTTCAATTTTTTATGATGGTAATATGGTATTATGGTAAGATTTTGGCGAAAGCCACTGCGATGATTGAGGCAACATGGGATGCGACGATTGTGGTGAAAGCCACAGCGGTAATTGAATTAATATTGGACCGATGGCGGCAGTCTTCCCTGATATTGGTGGGCTCAAGAACGAAGCATTCTCATGGTCCCCATTTAAATGTTTATTATCTGATTCTATTAATTTTTGGAATTTTTTTTTTATTAATTATTGGAATTGTATTGTTTAACTCTACATACCCCCAATTTTTGTGAGGTGTGTGCCGTCAACACCTTGAATATGTGCGAATGTATTCAATCGACGCATCTCAATGTAACTTAGAATTGGTTAGTTTTTGGGGACGATCGCCTCAGCAGTTCTATAGTTATCCACAAAAAATATGCGGAAAACGTCAAAAATACGGCTTTTTCACAAATTCCTCTATTCGTCTTAATAAATGATGCGATCTGAAATTTTCTCCATGCAATTGATGCGTCTTTTTGTCCTACGGTTTCACATTCTCATAATTATCTACAGGTCCTTGACCAAGATCACAAGCAAATCCTGTCCAGATCGTAGAAAAATTCAAGAAAATGGTTAACACTTGAAGTTATAAAATTTTCCTCACGAACTCATGAAATGAGATTGACAAATATGAGAATAAAAGAAAAAAATCTACATCAGGACGAAAAATTTGATGAAAAACCGAATTATCATCGAATTTCTAGTTGATTTGTTGACTGTGAATTTTCAATGATGACGATTTGTATTCCATTCACTTCCAGAAACAGAGATTCCTCTTTTCAAATTTTTCTTAGCTTCTCTTCACTTGCAATAATGATGGAGAAACCGGAAAGTTATTGTTGCGACCCGCTACACGGGTCACACTAATATTGCCACGCATTCATCCATGGGAGCGAGCTTGCGAGCGACCAACAACGCACCACTAGTTTGTTTTTCGAATGGAACACGAAAAAATTTTTTTCAGAAAAAAAAAATATTAGCAAAATAATTTCATTTTCAGAATGTTTTTTAGCATTCGCCTCTCTTCAACCGCTTTAATTGATTCGGCTCCTTAAAAAAAAAACATTTGAAAATTTGAAAAAAAAAAACAGAAAATGCAATTTTTCATCTTATGTTTTCCTGGAAAAACTGGAGAACAGCTGTAACAATTTTCTCCAAAATCCTTTCCGCTCTAAGTTGGATGGAGACGTTTCGATTGCACCATTGCTGACCTCGATCGCATCATCCGTTCACGAGATATCGTAAACCAAAATTTTTGGCCACATACGCTAGACAAGTTCCAGTGGCGCGCAGTTTGCGCGCTGTTTCGTGGGCATTCTACGCAACTCTCCGATGGCCGCTTCAGCTGTCACTCATATGTTTACATGTTATTACTCGTTATATTAAGTTTTTTTTCCTAATTCATACAAGCATTATACAATGTCAAATGAGTCTGATAATTAGAACTGTCTTTTAAGAGATCGATTTGTCGGCCTTCCGGCCTAAATCAATCAGTAAAGACACAAAATTAGTTAAAATTAACTCATCGATGGAAATAATAGACGTATCTGTGGATCAGTGATTTAACATTTCTTCCTTTGAAATATTTAATTATCTCAAGAATGAGATATTTTAGGGAAAAATGTCAAAAGACGCTTTTTGTAAAGAATTTAATGAACCAGAAGGTAAATGTTACGAAAGGCTCCCCCACCTACGTGGCTATGTGTTTTGGGGCACAGAGGCCACATGTGGGGGGGAGGTTTTTCTTTACTTTTACCAACTAGAAAAAATTTTTTTTTAACATTTTCCTCTAAAATCATTAATTACTGAGATGAATAAACCAAGGCGAAAAATAAAAAAAGTTGAAACACCAATTTTTGGAGTAAACAAAATCATCGGTAATAAATATCGAATTATCTTGATAATGAGTCATTTTGGGAGAAAATGTGAAAAGATCTTTTTTGTTTAAAATTTCCTGCTCTACAAAAAAGGTTTTTTCACATTTTCCTCTAAATCCACTTGTTTTCAAGATAAATGGAATTCATTCGAACTATTTTTTTGTCCTTTCAGCCTCCCATGGACGATTTGGGAATGTGTAAAAATGTACTCCAAGATTATTTTTAGCATTGTTAAAACAATTCACAACCCAACAATTACGTTTTGACATTTTCTGTGGAATTTATGGTGAATTTTCTGTGGGCTCCATAATACACATTTCGGTAGTAAACAGACTGACTGGCCCTCGAAGAGTTGCTACCTTAGGTCACCCGGTGGCACCACCCGAGCTACTTGTCTTGTATATATATATATATATATATTATATATAGATATATATACATATATAGATATATGTTCTTGGAAATTATCGGGGAGTGTGTGGTGACCTTGAAACTGCTCTGAACTGCTGCATCCAGTCGAATGTGATAGGGAGTTACTAAAATCAATAATCAATTATCATGGGAAAAGTTAATATTAACGCTTTAATTCTGACAGTGGTGGTGTTCTTGATAATTACTTTAGCTTCAGGTAAATTTTTGACTTTTCTTTAATCAATAATAATTCGACCTTACTTCAAATTACGCCGATAATTTCAGAACAATTTCTCTTTTTCAGCGAGTGCACACCCTCAGAATTCAAATCAGAAGTGTATATTTTGTGGATAATACGAATGAATTTTGTCCCATGTATTGATTTCATCGTATTCATGGAACGGAAACTAATTGCAAAAATATGATGGATATAATTATCGAAAAGAGGATCTAGATCATTTTATTAGCCATAGGTATAAAAAATCATCAGGTTCAATGAAAAATAAGAAATTTATATTTTTTAAGTGATTCAATGAGGAAAAAATTCTATATTAAAAAAAAATTTTTGGAACATCAAATCTCGTCGTTATCTATACTTGGATGCTAATATCATTGAAGGGGAAAATTTTGAACTGCCATAAAACCCATTTATCACAAAGAATGACGGCATGTTTGAGTAAATGTTTAAAACATTTTATTCCTGCTGTACTTCCCCGAGCATAGTTTTCAGCCCTATATAAGGACGGACAAGAAAGATGCCATTATTCAGTTTGAATTTACAGAGTGAGTGAAAACCACAATTATGGCAAAATTCCTTACCTTTTCTCTGCTTCTTGTGATGGCGATTTCCTTGATTGTCGTTGTAACTCTAGGTAATAATTTTTTTGGCCTCAGTCATTTAGTTCTTTGGTCAATTGAATAAAAAATTCATAAAAATAATAAACTTCCTTCTCAGCAAATGCTCATCCAGCTGAGGATCATATTCGTCAGCCACGAGTTATCTGCGATCTTCTCGGTCTAGGTGACACTGGTTGCTCTCTCCGTTGTATTGCACAAGGAAAAACCGGTGGATATTGCGAAAGAGGAGTTTGCAACTGTCGATAGTAATTATTGTAATTGATTGTACAATTATTGGATTCGGAAACTATTGAAAATTGTAAAAAGGTTCTCTCATATGATTCTATTGTATCAACTTTTCATTATGATGATTGTCAAATATATTTAGTACTAAAATTAAACCAATCATTCCTTATTCATAAAAACGCGGGTAATTCAAACTCTCATATCAATTCTCCCCCTCTCACGCACTGATTACCACCCAACCACCTCGCTTCTGCGCAAGTGCATTGCCAGCCTTTCTCGCGGGCACGCGCAAACACCGGTGCATAGACAACACATGAGCATACTCACTAGATAAAAAGTCATACCTGTAGCTCGCGAACGTAACTAACGGAACTAACGGATTATCGAATAAACTAGTGAACTCCTAGGGACTTGCAACAACCATACGTAATCAACTGTTCTGAATCAAATCGTATATTCTCGATTATTCCCGACATTTTGACACAGTGTAAAGTTAATAGTCTCATTATCTCAGTTAATGGAGTGCGTTTGAGTGCATTGTAATTGTTTTTTTAACATGTCAGAATTGTTTAACCGTGAAATGTGATGATAATCCCATTGTCCGACATATCTATTTGTGATTGAATGTCAATGAAACCATGCAGTCACTTTTAGTCGTCAATCGTGGAAAAGTCGGTCTCGGGACTCAGCAGTAGAGACCGCCATTCTGATCATCTCCACTAATTTATTAATTACACCGCGACAGTTTGTTTTTGATGCAGAGACTTGGATTATGGCCAGCTATACAACGATAGGCTCCACACGTCACTCGGAGTGAGTTGGATTTCTCTTGTTTACATTCTCAAAAGACAGAGGAAATTGGAGGAAATTGGAGTTTTCCAAATTTTGCCTCAAGTAAGACCCGAACCCACGATCCTCCAATTTCTATCCTCATGCGTACACTCATATCTAAAATATATCTTGCATATTGATTTTTGTGCCGAAATATTTCTATCGGGATATATGTGCCCACTCATATTCAGCATATATCTCTGGCCTACTACAAAACCTCCAGTAAATTTCTGAAGTTATTTCTCCAATTCTTCAACGATCAATTATAAAATCCATAATTAATGTAATTTTTTTTACATGTTTCAGTGAGACAATGGATGATGAAAATGATGGGAAGGATGACACAAAACGGTGAGTTATTCTTGTGATTATTATTTTTTTCCATTTCAAAGATATTTAATCAACAATGTTCTTTGAATATTTGGGGATGTATTGAATTGCTAACTGAACTTTAATTTTTTTGAATGTCCCAGCAGGAAATCACGAAACCTTAGTGAGAAGAAACGGCGGGACCAGTTCAATATGTTGGTCAATGAACTTGGTAATATGATTAGTTCTAATACGAGGAAAATGGATAAATCTACGGTACTGAAATCTACGATATTATTTCTGAGGAATCATGATGGTGAGTATCAATTAGGGATCAATTCCTGTATTTTCATGGTTCATCTGAAATTGAATTTTTATCTCTACTTATTTTTCAGAAATCGCAGTACGTTCGCGAGTTCATGAGATTGAAGAGGATTGGAAGCCTTCGTTTCTATCTAATGAAGAATTCACACATCTTATTCTAGAGGTGAATATAATAATCAATTACACAAATAGTATTTGAAAATATGTCACGATAGGGAATGTAATCGTTCTCAATTAGGTCATTATCACAGAAAAAATAATCTGTCTTGTCATTCCATCAATAAATTACTTACTCAGCTCAAATGATATTTTTCTCCAGGCTCTGGATGGTTTCATAATGATCTTCTCCTCAAACGGCCGTATCTACTACGCCTCTGAATCCGTCACCGCCCTGCTGGGCTACCTCCCCGGGGAACTCGCCAACTCTACAATCTACGAAATAACCTACCAAGACGACCAATCCCTCCTCTACAACATTCTCCTCAACCCCACTCCTCAGAACGACTCCCCAAAGTCCAACACACAAGTGTCCTTTACCTGTCACATAAAACGCGGCAGCCTGGATACTCGAGAAAACCCCACCTATGAGAGAGTCCACTTTGTTGGTTACTTCCGTTCTGACACCGACATTGAGAGCCTCATTCCCCCCGCCCGTCACTCTTCGAACTCACCAAATGACACAAAAATGGTCTTCGTGGGAACCGGACGCCTTCACACACCCCAACTGATTCGAGAGGTATCTTCAATCGACTCTAACAAATCAGAATTTGTGTCTAAACACAGCCTAGAATGGAAGTTCCTCTTTTTGGACCAACGAGCTTCTCCAATAATTGGTTACCTTCCCTTCGAGGTTTTGGGGACATCAGGCTATGACTACTATCACGTGGACGATCTTGACAAAGTTGTCACCTCCCACGAGTCCTTGATGAGAAAAGGAGAAGGCACTTCCTGCTTCTACCGTTTCCTCACCAAGGGACAGCAGTGGATTTGGCTCCAAACTCGTTTCTACATAGACTACAATCAATGGAACGCTAAACCCGAGTTCATAGTCTGCACACATAAAGTCATTAATGCCTCAGAAGTGATGAAACACCAGAAGAAAAACAAAGATTCCTCTGAACATAACGAGCCTCCAGTAATCACTACAGAGCATCAACAACCTACTCCATGTCAAATTCCTCGTTCCACATGGTCTCCAAAATCTCCTAAGACTTCAAGATCAGCCAAAAACATCTGCGGAACTGATTCAGATACATCAATATCCGCTTGCTCAGTCAGCTCACGAGCATCAGCATCAACACAATCTTCGAAACTAAAGACTAATGTCAATGCTAATGTTAATTCAGTACAGATACAACAGGAAACATCGAGACCAACAAGCGATGGTGAGGGATGTTTGGCTTATGCGACTCGTTATATACCTGTGACGAATGCGCCCGTTTTATCAGTTTTATCTGGAGAATTCCTAACACCAGCAGTACCAACAGTGAATCTAAATGTACCTAGTATGTTGGTCAATTCACCCAGCATTGTTATGACAACTACATTGAGTCAGAATCAGGATGAATTACAAAGGAAACATGAGGAGTTACAGCAGCTGATTGTACACCAGCAGGAGGAATTGAGAAGAGTCTCTGAGCAATTATTTATTGCCAGGTACGGACTCCTCTCACCTTTGATGAATGTGGGTGTTAATTATGGAGTAAGTACATCAGGTAGTAGAGGAGGTGGAGAAAGTAGTGATGGAGAACATTTTAGGGATGAGGGAGTGTCGGGAGTGAGTGGATCTGTTGCTATTCCAGTTACTGTACCAGTGTCAATTGTTCCCATGGAGAGTTTTGAACGAAGTACTACTGTTCCTATTGCTTCTGTTGTTGATACTGGGGTTGTTGAAAATGTACAGAGACAGGGAGTATTTATACAGCAGAGAGTGCAGCAAACGGGGAGGGGTGAGGGTGTGCTTATGCAGGGGATACAAGAGACTGGGAAAATTATGCCTTTTCAGATTTGTCAGCCACCTGAGATAATTTATCACGATTAATTCAATTTATCACGAAGGTAGTAATGGATATTTTAGGCTGCCAAGAATTTAAGGAATACTGAGAGATCCTATGTTATGGGGGAATAAGAATAATACTGCATTGGGTATAAAATTTTCAGTGAAGAGTTAGAAAACAGGAGATAAATTTGAATAATTTGTACAAATCAAACCTGAATTGAAACCTGATTTTGAAATATTGGAATTTAAAAGTAAAATGCGAGTTTTCGACGATAACTCAAAAATTAATAGTTTTTTCCTCCAATTTGATAAGGTGCCATGACATTTATAGTATTGATAATTAATTCTTTACAAATTTGAGATGTTAATGAGACATTTGGATTCAACATATGAACAAAGAACCACGTGTGAGCATGAAGAGAGTATGAAAGTTGTTTTAATTAATGTTAAGAGTACTGTCAATTGAGTATTAGACAAATAAAATAACAGGGAAATAATTGAATAAATAATATCTCATATGGGTATAGAGTGGGTTGAGATACAATATGTTATTTATGTAAACAAATTATTGTATGTCCAATGAACAGGATTGATAGAATAAAATCATGTTGTTATAGTAAAAAAAACTTTGTAATATCTTTTTTTTCATGAGCTAGAGTTCACAACATTTAGTTTTTAGTTTTAAGAATCTATATAATATCTGAGTATTTATGATTTGTGGATCAGGTATTGAAAAATCAATCGTCAATGAAGAAAACAACAACAGAAAAAAAAAAAAAAGTGAGTATAGTTAGACTCTTTATGAAATATGATATATATTCTATTTCATTAACTCAATGAATCAAAATTTAATTAAAAATTAATAATTACAAGAAAAAAAACATTGGTGGGTGTAAATCTGGCGATAAAAGTATAAAAACAATAGAATTTCATTTTAATTTTTTAAGTGCATCCATTAAAATTTCCATCTCTTGATTGACATTCGTCACTAATTCTTCAATCTGATATTTGCTGTCAATAATGTTGATACTCTGAGTGTATGGATCGTATCTTACACCGAATTTTCTCGATATAGTCTGTGCAAATTTCCTGGGAACAGAGACAAGAGTGACAAAATTAAACTTACAAGATTTTCATTAGATCTTAAAGTTAAAGTCAACATTGAGGAGGTTCTCTGTTATTTATGAGATTCTTCTTTGAAATATATACTTACAACATCTTCTCTTTGCCATCCTCAAAGTCCTCGGCAACAAAGTACACAGGTTGATACTCTGTTATCGGATATTTCTGCAATGCTGTCTTGGCTGGATCGAAGGGCCGAAGCTCGGGTTTCCCACTGAGAGCATATTCCAGTTCACCGAATGATGAGAGAAGGCCTGCACCGTATACTTTCAATTCACCCTGTTGTCGGCAAATTCCGTATTCCACGGTGAACCAGAAGCACTGAAAGTTAATTTAAGCGTATAATTAATCGATTGTGATGAATGAAGAGTATAATTATCATTTCGATAATAAATATTCAATTACGGAATTAAATAAATTTCGAATTTAATTCACCGTTCTCTCTCGCATTTATCGAATAAAATTCTTTATTGAATTTTCTTCATGAAAAGTAAATATAACCGAGGTTTTTATTGTATAAGTGTAAATAAACTTACGGTGGCAAGTTTTTCGATGTACTCGTCAGGTGCACCGAGCGAGGCCAATCCAATAACTTGAGAAAATTGGGCAAAAGCTGGATCTGCTAACATTGGTACGTGACCGAGAACTTCATGACAGACATCAGGCTCTGGTGTGTACAGTGGTTTACTGCTGTGCCTTATATATTGAGTACTGTGAAATACCCGAAAAGCAAGTCCAGCTAAGAAATCCCGGGATGATAGTAAACCGGCTACTGGACGCAGGGTAAATCCTGTACAGTCTAAACGTAATTAATGGATAATTAGAAATGGAAATACAATTAATTTCTATCAAAATAAAAAAATGGAAAATTTCTGACAAAAAAGATTCTCTAAGAAAAAAAAAAAAACAAATGGCTCCATAAAATTTTCCTCCAAACCTACTAGTTCCAAAAATTGAAAATCATACCTTTTAAAAAATTGGAGATGTCCTCAAGCTGTGGAATATTATCTTCCCTATATCCACAATTTTCAATGAGCAATGGAAACACATGATTATGCTCTCGACATGCATACTTGGGGTACAATTCCGTAAGTTTTCTAAAAATAACACCCCACGTTGCAATCTCCTCTTTTGTATAATCCACTCGTGGAATGGGCTGATCACTGATACAACAAAAAAAAAAAAAGAAACAGTCATTTCTACACAAATATGAAAACATCATGATAATAATAAACAACATATCGTTAATTGTATTGCGTCATGAGAGAGACAAAAATATATGCATTCATAATAATGATAAAGAAACGAATATTTTGATTCCTTACTGCTTGTAATGATAAGCTATATCAGCAAAATACTTTCTTCTTGCTCTGTAAACGGGATCAGTGAAGCCTGGATGATCAGCGTCCAGTTCAGCTCCGTATGTCAATATTTGATTAGCAAATTTGTCAAGGTCACGAATACGACGAGGAAACCATGGTACTGTGCCAATATTGTCTTTGTGGTTCCTGGAGGTTCATTGAATCACGTTAATTAAAATAATGATAAATCCTTTCTTCTTAGATTACAAAGAGTGGGAGAATATAATGAGTAATACAATTATACTAATCAACAAAAGTCTGAAATTTGAATCATTACGCGACTGGAATAATTTCCAGATTATTGTCAACTCAATGAAAAGTCTTTCAACATCTCCTTCTACAACTTTTCTGGTTATATAATCACCTAAGTAATAGAAATATCATGCAAAACTGCCTCCATACCTTGATATAATAGAAAAATAATTGCAATGGCTTCTCAATGCCTCAATAGCTGTCCCAAGATCTCCTCCAGGTGCACATTCAACCATAAATTCATAGCCATTAGCCTGACGTAATGAGCTCCTTGATTCAATATGCAACAGGTTGACATGATGTTCCTGAGAAATGTAGTAAAAATAAATTAATTTTTTAAATAAAGAGATTGTAGAGTGAAAATATATTGTCCACATTTCATTGAATATTCTTACAGTAAAGAGCTGGAGAAATTTTCCAAGGCATCCAACTTTGTCCTCGTCCTTGGGTGAAAATATAAGGCAAGTGCTCTTGGCAGAATCTCGTCCTTCCTTTATGTAATTACCTCCTTCCATCAACTTTGGCTGAAAATGACAAACATTTTCCATTTTCCGGCTTTTTATTTTAGATCAAGGGGGGAATGAAAATTCCAAGTGAATGGAAATAGTCAAAGGCCAATTTTTTTTGTCAGTTTAATGTAAAGGCTTTGATTGAGATTTGAAGTTGAGAATTTGGCCAAATACATTGTACAAAATTTCCATTAGCGGAATATTGTCGATACCGCGATTTATTTTCCAGTATCGATGCAATTCCGAATATCATGAAATACATAATGTATTTGATTGATTGAATGATTAATATAGAGTGTAGTTAAAAGTCATTGAGGATTCAGGGAAATAGGGTGTAATAATTGATTGATTATCAAGAACAGAATATTTAGCAGAGCTAATGTCGATTATTTTGAATGTATCTCTAAAAAAAAAAATTTAACTGAATTATTGAAAAAGTAAATTAAGCTTACATCAATAATCTCCGTTGGCGGCATATTTAAACAACAAAACGATAACGATTATTCACAATCGAACAAAGAACGAATAAAAACTAAAACCGTTTTTGTCAAATGACGTATTTTATCGATGATTTTTTCAACATTACAATTCTATGATGTATAGATTATGGAGTAAATTCCAGGACTGGTATTACGGTTAAGTTTGTCACGCTGTTTTATAGAATGCACAGGATCCCCACCAATCATTCATCCATCTATCCTCTCTCCATCAATTTGCGTGTTTGTGTTTTCATTTTCCCTCTTCTCCAATTAACTGGAATACTCAACCGTCAATTTACGTATGATAAAAATTCTGATGAAGTATAGGCACTACCACTTTTCCAGTGTCAATGTTCCTTTTTTTTTTCTCTCAATGTGAACGACTGATGTCAAGTATCCGGCAATCGTTCGATACTTTTGCATCATCCGTCCGGCCAATTTCGCCGAAAGCAATTATCGCCTTCTTTGTTGAATTCTACGCGCGTGCTATTTTCCTCCTTTTCGTTTAGAATTGCTGATGAAATTTTCTTATGATGTGAGGTAAGATAGGAAGCCGCGATTGAGTGGACAAAAAATATCTACAAAGATTTTTGTGCATTTTTTGTCACATTCCTTTACATCTATGAATTATTATTAATTAGGTAATTTTTAAAATTTTCCTTTTCGCTTTAAGTTGGATTTAATTCGTTTGGATTATTTCGATATTGAGCTGCAATAGAAGTGAACCACACACAGTGAAAATGAATGCATTGCGAATCAAGGGAAGCCAGCGGTAGGCTGAAACCCATATCCAGCGTGTAGTTCAATGTCTGCGCTTCCGGAGTGCATATTCCCATATTAAAAATTGGACAATTTTAACCAATCAAACTCTTTTACACACATTCCGTCGACTAGTTTCAGTTGCAATTGCGGTATTTTAAAATGTTTTTTTTTTTAAATTAAAAACCATTAAAAAATTAATTTATGGAAATTCGCGTGTTTGTAAGAGAGAATTTGATCAAGGGAATAGAACTACATAGATTTAAAAGGAAAAAAATATCTCACATCTACTCAATAATAATTGTAATAAAATACTACGTTGACTAATCATATTCAAGTGCTCTAGAGACTCGTTTACATTGAAATTAGATCTGATATTTCATTTTTTATAATTGAAATGATCAATTTTACAATTATCCGATGAATGAGTTGTTTTTCAACAAAATGTTAAAAGACCTTTTTTATAGAGGATTAAATTTACTTAAAAAATGTCTTTTATTATTTTCTCCTAAAATTACTCATTATCGAGATAATCCCTTGAAAGTGAAAGGGAGGAGGTCATAGTAACCCGTTTAATCAGTTTTTAACATTGATGTATTACATGACTGTAATGTACCATTTTTTTTCATTCATCTTCATACACTTTTATCATCTCTCAATCTTCATTCAATGATGAAAGATTGGACAATTCAACTGTAGAAATTCGGTAATTGTAGAGATTGACAATTTAAAAAAAAAATAAAAGAAAAATCATCAACAACTGAGTGAGTTATTAACCTTTCAAAAATACAGATATCACCATTTTGCCCCAGTCTCCTCTATTTAGAATGAGAGTAGATTTATTAAATTGTGTGACTGAATTTCGCAGTTTTTCATTTATGAATAGAAGAAAAAAATTTAAATTGATGATGAAAAAGTCGTTACACAACGAGTTTGAATAGTTCGCGGGTGTGCTAGCCTCGACCGATCACGTTTCGAGGGGAGAGAACAACCGAAGATACCCGAGTGTGCTCGTGCGAACCTGTCGAGACACGCTTGTCGCCTCAGGGTTGCCAGACGTGGCGATAAATCGCCAAACTGGCGATTTTCGAGGTCTCCTGGCGAGGAAAATTAGGAAGCTACTCGCCAACTCGCCACGCTGGCGATTTCCAGAATTTTCAGTAAAAAACATTCTCTCAATTATTTATTTTCAATTTGAGCGTTACTGAAAAATTGATGATTATTACTTGAAAATGGAAAATTTTCGTTTTTTTGAATAAAAATATATTTATCGACAGATCTCTGTCTTTCCCGAGAGGGCACCACCTCCCAAAGCAGTACAGCAACTGTTAACTTTTTATACTTGCTGTACTGCAATATACTGTTGCTCGTTCACAGTATAGTGCAGTAGTGCCTAACTTGTGATTGTGAATCTGAGCGTCACACATTGTCGTTGAGTCTGGCTTGTTTCCATCCGGTTGTTCGTCAAGTGGGTTTCTCTACGCTTATTCTCTCAGTTAAACTGCCATTTTGTTAACTAAACAATACATATTCTCGAGTAGATCAAAACTTTTACAATACCATAATTAAAAAATGGCAGTGGCAAAGCAAACTTCTGTCTAACAGAATAAAAAAACATACAAATTGAGTCTCAAGAAAAAGAAACCCCCAGAAAAATCAGTTTTCAAAGCTAAAAAAACAGGTGACGCTGAGGAAGCCATGGTGAAGAAGCCTAAAGAAACACCACGACCTTACCATAAAGACTGGGAGAAAGAAGATCAATTCAGAGGTATTTAGAAACGAACAATTCGATTAGTCATGAGCATCTGGAAACAGAAATCGGTCTCCCGTTTATCCTTTTTTGCTGATGAATCAATTATTTTTTTCTCACTTCCACAGGATGGCTAACACGAGCACCTGAATCTGTTTTTATCAAGAATAAGCGTGAAGCATATTGCAGATGGTGTTCAAGAGGATTGAGAGCCCACAAAAGTGATTTGGAAGGCCACAGTGAGACCAATAGTCATAAACAAAGGGCTCAAGAGATTTTATCTGCAGGACAGAAGCGTCTAGAACAATGTGGTATGATCTCTCTCAATTTCATAAAAAAATGAAATTACGTATCGAATCGAGTTCACATTTGTGGTTAATGTTTTAAGCATTATATCGTTGAAGATTTAATCGCGTGAAGAAAATGTCGAGTGTTGAAAAAATATTCTGGCAAAAAATTTCTCACCAGCAAAAAATCTCTTCGGATATTGTTCTAAACTATGACTCATTATTGAAATAATTCTGTGACTTTGTGAATTTCACTCAATTCGACTCATTTAATTCATTTACTTTCTCATTCTAGGCGTTGTGAAGGAAACTGATGCCTCCAAAAAACTTGACATTGCATTGGTTATGTACGTCGCTTGTCATGGGTCAGTAAGGACCATTGATCACCTAACTGAGTTACTTAAGTCCTTTGAATTGAGCAGTGAATTCAAGAAATTGCAACTCCACAGGACCAAAGCTTCAATGCTTATTTTGAACGTAATCGCTCCAGGACTCCTGAAGGAATTGATTGATGATATTGGTGAAGAATATTATTCTATCATCGTCGATGAATCTACAGATGTATCTTCAACTAAATTCATGTCTTATGCTATCAGATATTATAGTCGAAGTGCCAATAAAATTCTCACCAATTTCTTGGGATTCACCAGAGTTTATGAAGCTACAGCTGAACAACTACACCTCAGTTTCACGAAATTTTTAGAAGAGAATGGATTGGATCTGATGAAGATGATTGGAATTGGAACTGACGGTGCTTCAAACATGTGCGGAAAAAATAACAGTCTATTTACTCGTCTATTGGAGGATAATCCAAATTTACAACTCATGCAGTGTCTGTGTCATTCCTTAAGTCTATCTGCCTCGAAGGCTGCTGATGAGCTACCTTCCGCGGTTGAGAATCTCATCAAACAGAGCAAGAATTATTTTTCTCACAGCTCACTTCGCCTGGAGAAGTGGGAAACCCTGTTTGCTACTATGAATGATGGCAAAATGCCGTTAAGATTGGTCGCATTATCTACCACTCGTTGGTTGGCTTTCTCAAATGCAGTTTCGGTGATTTTGAAACAGTGGGCAGAATTGAAAGAATTTTTTAACACTGCAGCAACGACATTTGATTGCAAAAACACCGAAGTTCGAGTTCTTGCTGAGGCCTATAAGAAAGATGACATTCTGTTATATCTGATATTCGTAGATCCAATTTTGAAGGAAGTGATGTCTGTGAATGTTGCATTTCAAAAGGCAAGTGCAGACGTCGCAGCATTATATGATGACCTACGATTATTGGTCATATCTCTTGCTCGCAGAATTTTTAAACCTGCATTTTTGAAACCGATCATCAGTGATTCAGACAAGTCAAATCTGAGAATCCTCCATCAAGCGGATGTTGCTGCGGTAAAGAGAGCGATTACTCAGAATGGGAATACGATTGGTGATTCACTTCTACCTATTGATGCAGTAGATTATGGCCAGAAATTCATGGATTATTCGAAGAAGACAACTCTCAGAAATAATGATTTAATAACTATCAAACTACGAGCTCGAGCATATATACTTGAGCTAGTCAAGCAATTAGTAAAAAGACTCCCACGTAACCTCGACGTTATTGAGAGAATGAGATGTTTGTCCCCACAGCTGTGTTTGACTTCATCAACTCCTTTCTCGGTTAACGATCTCCCATGGGATTTAGCAGACCAGAGTATCGATCGAAGCAAAGTCGACAGTCAATGGCGACGTCTTCAAGGAATGAGGCTGGATGATTTGTCCCCAGATTTAACAGAAAATGTGACTACAGAAGAGTTTTGGATTGTTGTAAGAGGATTGAAGAATAAAGCTGGAGAGTTAGCTTTCGCAGACTTGGGTAATCTTGCCCTGAGAGCTCTGAGTTTACCCATCAGTAATGCTGAAATCGAACGTATGTTCAGTGTCATGACGATTGTTAAAAACAAGCTTCGAAATCGTATGCTCATGCCAATGCTCGTAGCTATCATGAGAATTCGTATTCATCTCCGAGTATATGGTTATTGCTGTCGTGACTATATCCCACCTAAACATATGCTCGAGAAATTCAACAGCACAATGTACGGGAACAAAAAAACAAATACTGGGGATGATACTAGCAACGACGATAACATGCTAGTTTTGGAAACTCTTGAACTCGATGGAGCGCCCGAAATGTACAATCTCCTCGCCAAGTACGAAGAAGCTTGCTTACTTTCTAGTTCATAATCTCCAAAGAATTGAGCTTTTGCATCTACGGTATGCAAGTAGGATAAGATATATTGTTATATCCATGAAATTTTATTCGAAAGTTGTGTTCAAAATATTTTACTAGAAGAGTTTCTATGGAATAGAATAAATAAAAGAATATGTAATTTCGAGTTGGAAATAAAAAGTTTAAATGAAAAATCAGTTTATAAATTGATATTTTCCATCTATAGATTTGACTTGACACACAATTTGACTCCATCGTTATGCCTCACCTCCGATATGACACGATGGACACGTTATGATAGACTCTTGTCTAGACCCCTGAACTGTACCTTTGTTCGGACCCATACACCTAAGCAATATGAATTGACTAATACGGTTTCACTCATGAGAATTTGATTTTTTTTTTTTTTCGAATTTGAAATTTTGAACTAAGTGCCGCCACTGGCGATTTCTGTGGCGGGCTCCCCTTCTCCAACTGGCGACTTCTCCCTCCCCGTTGGCGGCGGTCGACTCTCCCGATCTGGCAACCCTGGGGAGCAATCACAGAGGCGATCCCAGAGGACGAAATTCAGTGAGATACTCCCCCCTCCCGGATATGAATATACTCAAAAAATCATCTAGACAATGTCTAATTACTTCCCCAATTAATATTAAACAATTGATAATTTATTTATTGAATAAAATAATACCTCTGTGTTGTGCTCTGTGACGGGGAGCAATCACAGAGGCGATCCCAGAGGACGAAATTCAGTGAGATACTCCCCCCTCCCGGATATGAATATACTCAAAAAATCATCTAGACAATGTCTAATTACTTCCCCAATTATTATTAAACAATTGATAATTTATTTATCGAATAAATAAATACCTCTGTGTTGTACTCTGTGACGGGGAGCAATCACAGAGGCGATCCCAGAGGGGGAAATTGAGTCTGACCCCCCCCCCCCCCATATGAATATAGTCCAAAAATCATTAAGACAACGTCTAATAACCCCCGCCATTGTTATTAATTAATTAATAAATAATTGAATAGTTTAAGTCATTATTTTTACAATATTCAATTACCTCTATATAGATTTATAAATAATAAATGAATTGAAATCAATTTTATTGAAGAAAATAACCAGCTCTGTGTTTATCCTCAATCCCCTCTGTGATCGAGGAAACTTCTCATAGCCGCATCTCTGTGATTGATCCATCAGGGTTATCGAGTAGAGAACAAAGAGTGGAGTGTTTTAGTGAATTCTGAAGCATTTTGCACGGTTTTCTGGTGAGTTTATCATTTTTTATATATACTTAAATACATTAGAATCATTCCGTGATTATTAATTAGTGTGAAAATGCGGTTTTTCAGTGAATTTATTGAATATATTTGAAGCGGTAAATTTTTTTTTCTCATCTTTCTTCCTCCGAATTTTCTCCATTTTTTTCTAATAGAAAGGGGAATTTCAGGGCACAATATTAATTAATTCGTGAAAAATTACTAGCATCAGTTGTTTTTGAGTTTTTATCCCATTTTTGTCGATTAAAAATGAGGGAAAATAGAGAATAAATAAATTAATACATTAAAATTATTTTTTCACTCCAATTTCGGGAATTTATGTCGCTTTATTCTACCTCTAACGCCATTTTTTTCCCCCGAAAAATTCCGCTGGACAAAGAGAAAAATTTTCAATTCATTTTTTTTTTTTTTTTAAATCATTATTAGTTAGGCAATTTATTTATTATTTTCTTCGAAAAAAAAAAAAATTTCAGAATTATAGGTTTTTTTTTCACGTTGAAAATATTCAATTACTCAATTAATTTATAACTGAATTTTATTGATAAAAATTGAAGCTTTTTTTTTAAATTAAAAAACGATATAAATTTTTCAAACTTATTTATTACATTGAGTCACAAATATCCTTCGAATAATTAATCACTCGATTGTATACAAAGAAATTATTTGTGAAGATGTTTATTCGCGTATTTCATCGACAAACGACCGTGAAACGAGATTTAAAGTGGGAGAGGGTGATGTTTACATCATTCCTCTTCCAGTGTGTGTTACACTTTGTCCGAGCATGCCTTCGTAATAATCATGATAATAAACGTCATCCAAGTTTGAATTAAATTTGAAAATTATATAAATCATATTTTACGATATTTTGTCAATCATCTCGAAAACAAGTGATTTTAGAAGATAATGTCAAGACATTTTTTGTAGGGGTGAAAATTTCCAACAAAAAATGTCTCTTGATATTATCTCATAAAATTACTCATTATCGAGATAAATCAGAGGGGGGGGGGGGAGCGGAGGAGAGAGTTTGTTTCGAAACATTTGAAACAGACTAGTATATCAATTAAATTTGATTTAATAGAGAGAGGGGGAGAGGAGAAGAGAGTTTGTTTCGAAATATTTAAAACAGACTAGTATATTAATTAAATTTGATTAAATAGGGGGGGGGGGGGGAGAGGAGAAGAGAGTTTGTTTCGAAAAATTGGAAATGGACTCGGATTTTGTTTAAATTTCATTGAATAGAGGAGGGGGGGGGGGGGGGGAAGAGAGTTCGTTTCAAAAAAAAATCCAAATGCACCCGGATTTTCTTCAAAGTCAACTTAACCCTTGATATAATTTTGTTTTTTTTTTCAAATCATGTTGCAGAAATGGAAATTGATACTGATGAATCCAACGAGAGCAAAAAGACGGAGGAGGAGGAGGAGGAGGAGATGGAAATTGATGATGATGATAATTACTGCTCTCGATGCTTTTGTCCTGATCATCTCAGTCAAGAGGACAAAGCATGCCGCCACTATCATCGACGTTTTACAGAAAAACGTTTTGGTGCAAATCCAATTCGAAAAACAACGAAAATGGGTTTACTAGCAGCTCTTGGTAATGACCTATTTTTGGAACCTATTCGTCAACATGTTTGCATTATGTCAGACATAATGATTGAAGGATCAATTTTAATTGAGTCAATGGTGAGGAGCAAACATGACAAGTTTTACGAGTGGCTAGGGAAACACAAAAAAGACGAGCCAAACTTTACATTTTTTTTCAAGGCATTGTGTTTTAATAAAAAAGAGACTAAAAAAGATGTTAATCATCCAGATACGTGGATCAAAGAATATATTAAAAGAGAGGGAAATTACACTGGGGGATATGATATAAGTCACAGGGTTCATGCAGTTAATATGCAAGAGACTGTATATCGTACTGCATATAAAAATTTGATTGTTCTCAATGCTTATCGACTTGTTCGAAAATATATTTCTAAAATATATTTGGAAAATGTTGAAAAAGAAATAGAAAGTGAGGAGATTACTGATGACGAGAAGATTCAAGAATTAAAGACAAAATCAAAACAAGATGTACATGACCAAATGAATAAATTGTTTAATGGAGAAGTGGAGCAGAAAGATTTGCCTGGACAACCGAGGAAATAATATCAAACGTATGGAACAAGGTATTCAGAATTCAAGTGATTGACAAAGAGATAAGTAAACAATTTGGAATGTACGTCACTACAAATGGTGTAGATATCTCTGTACATCGAGTATATAAACGACCACCAGAAAGTAAAAATACGACAAAGGATTTAAAGGACAAAAAACAAGATGGACAACAACAGCAACAACAATTCACTTATACTCTTGATGAATTCGATCGCATGATTGGAATTGACCCAGGATACTGTGCTATGCTTGGATGCTTATTAACGGACGATATAAATTTTAATGAAGACTATGATGAGAATAGTATACCGCGCGATGCCGGGGTTCGTGATAGAAAGAGGACTCTGAAAAGAATGTGTACTAGTAAATCAGAGACTTTCGTGACAAATTTGCAGGAGAAATATCGGGAAATTATTAAAAGGGATTTCAAGGAATATTATGAGAAGCGACAGGCAGAATTGAAGGAAAAGGCAGAGAGAGCTCAAGAAGCCGCTAAAAGACGTCAAAAAGCTTAGGAAAATAAGAAGGCCAGGAAAGCTGAGGAAAGGACGAAAAGTGGAAGAGACCCGGACAAGATTACTGATAAGAGAAAATTAAAAAAGCAACGAGGATTTCGCAAAAAACCACCAGAGTGCGAACAAGAAGAAAAAAATACCAAGTCGACTAAGAAACCCAAAAAATCTAAAGAACCTAAAAAGCCTCGAGAAATACAAGTTGATCTCACTCTTAATGAACCACTAACCCATAAATTAACAACACAATGGCGTTTAGAGTGCTTCAAAGAATTACAACCAATTTATGCTCGTCCAAAAGTGGTGCGTCTCAAGTGGGACAGGTACATCAGAACCTAGAAAGAAGTTAAAAAAATACTCGACAAATTGCGGTACAAGGGACAACAAAAGAAAAAATATCACAATCATGGTAGAAAGAAGAGGAAAAAAAAGAGGAAAAAAGTGTTGCTGATGATTGGAGAATTTCGATTGCCCAGTGGCATCAAGGGCCATCGGAGAACACCGTTACGTGCTGTAAGGAGAGCGTTGGAGGCAGACAATGATTTTGTCGTTGTCAAAGTTGATGAATTTCGTACTACAGCCAATTGCTCCAGGTGTAATGGTCCGTGTCCACCATCCAAATCCCCCCACAGATTTCAATATTGTCCATATTGTGAAATCACATGGCACAGGGATGTGAATGCAGCACGAAATATCTTACGGCTGGGGCTCATACTTGTTGGATTACTTGGAAAAAAATCAATGTGGAATTGGGATAATTTTCAACGTGGCAATGACGTTAAACCACCACCACCACAATACTTTGCACGTAATTGCAGAAATTCATCAAGTAAGAAGAATAAATTTAATTTTTTTTCCTCCCCCTATTTCCATTTAAATGAAATTATAAAAAATAACAAATATAATTTGTTTTCAGGTAATTCATCCATGCAGCAAGGATAAATAAATGGCAACGGCGTTAGGGGAATAACCATGATGCATCTTAGCAGTGGAAAACACACTCGCCAAGATGCTACTGGTTTTCCCCTATCCAATGCCATCTCCACCATCATCCTGCTGCATCAAATTAAACTATTAGCGGACTTACGCCGAGTCGTTCCCCTGGATATACTCAATTGTGCTTATCCCCGCATCAACAGCTGAGATAATAAATCATGCTGTATGTGATGTGATAGGGATGTATGCAATAGATCAAGTATTTCTTCCTCGAGGTTTATGTAATTTCTCCCATCATTGCAGAATCCTTTTTAAGCGAAAATAGTTTCCTACACACTTATGAAGTATTTTCATTGCCATAATCCATCATCAAAATCAAACGTCTCTTCCAACTCATGCATTCTAGTTGGTTCAATCACTCGCCATCACTAAAATATTATCATCAATCAACAATTCGTTCTTCTCACGGACTCGGAACGATGATGACTGATCATAATTATGTATAATGAATAAATGGGTGAATAGGAAGTTCTACCAAATGAATAATTCCATTTGTTTAAGAATAATTTAAACATATTGAAGGTTGATTAAATGACTAACCTTATCAGGAGGGGATTCACTCAGAGGAGAATCGCTCTCCCTCTCCCTCTGGACCTTGGGAATCGGTTGCCCATACATTCTCTTCTACACTTATAAAAGATGACGACTCCAGTCAAAATTGAAAGAAATATATAATTAATTGAAAATTATTGAAATCAATAGAAAACTAAATACATTGGGTTGATCGATCGCTGCCTGTTCGAGAACTGATTTTGTCTTGCTCGTGAACTGCATTTTACTTGATCGTACAGTAAAAAAAAAAATGGCATGAGTGATATCGGCGCTTCGAGAAGGCATGGGTTATCGTTGAATTAATATTTATACTTCGATTTTAAATTTCGTCAGCGCTCTGACAGCTCTGTAATTGATTGGGCAAATCGATTAAAATTTGTTGTGATTGTTACAAATGTATTTTCAAAAGATTCTGGAACAAACAGTGGGGGCCTTACGCACGTCAATGAACCGTGGAATTATTCCATGGCGAAATGATGTTTTGTTTCTGACGAGAGTCTTCTCGAATTTACTTCCAACATTTGGTGGATATGGTAAACATGTCCCAGAGACCTAAATTTTATCTCCTATTTCATTCCGTCAATGCCTGGATCTTCATTTTTACTCTTATAAACAAATTATTCCAAACCACTTGCATTATTAATCAAGAACCTACTCCTCGAAGCCAATTTGCGGTCTTAATTAGGAAAAATTAATAAACGAAGTACGAATGAAAACAAAAACTCCCCTTGTATTTATAAAGGGGGGGAGGGGGGAGTATCTCACTGAATTTCGCCCTCTGGGATCACCTCTGTCATTGCTTCCCGTCACAGAGCACAACACAGAGGTATTATTTTATTCAATAAATAAATTATTAATTGTTCAATAATAATTGGGGAGGTCCCCCCCCCTGCCCCCCCCCCCCAGATATGAACATACTCAAAAAATCATCTAGACAATGTCTAATGACCTCCCCAATTATTATTAAACAATTGATAATTTATTTATTGAATAAAATAATGCCTCTGTGTTGTGCTCTGTGACTGGGAGCAATCACAGAGGTGATCCCAGAGGGCGAAATACAGTTAGTCCCCTCCCTCCCCCCCCCCCCCAGATATGAACATACTCCAAAAATCATCTAGACAATGTCTAATTACCTCCCCAATTATTATTGAACAATTAATAATTTATTTATTGAATAAACTAATACCTCTGTGTTGTACTCTGTGACGGGGAGCAATCACAGAGGCGATCCCAGAGGGGGAAATTGAGTCTGACCCCCCCCCCCCCTTCCATATGAATATAGTCCAAAAATCATTTAGACAACGTCTAATGACCTCCGAAATTGTTATTAATTAATTAATAAATAATTGAATAGTTTAAGTCATGATTTTCACAATATTCAATTACCTCTATATAGGTTTATGAATAATAAATTAATTGAAATCAATTTTATTAAAGAAAATAACCAGCTCTGTGTTTATCCTCAATCCCTTCTGTGATCGAGGAAACTTCTCAGTATGTGATTGTCTATGGGATGCTATGTGACTGATCCATCAGGGCCTCCATCAAGGAGAATTTTATTCTACAGTTCTGGGTAAAGTAGACTCTCGTTATATTTGAATTTCACCTCGTATCGATTTTTTTGGAGCTTAAGGATGTTCTGCCTTGATTGCAACGGGGGGGGGGTGAGCTATAGGGGAAAGGTAGGATTTTATGGGGAATTCCAACCCCTGAGCACGAAAAAATGAAATGTTAAATTACCCCATTGAGGTTATATTTGGTCACTTTTATGGTGCCATTATATTCCTCATGACTCTTTTTCCTTATAAATATTCATAGGATCAATCAAAAAAATTCCAACAATCAATTTAATAATTTTTGAAAAAAACATAAATCTGGTCGTTAACAGCGGCAACGTTGGGAACTAGAGAAATTTGGTAACACGGGCTGGTACCATTGCCTGACTAGGCCACACTCGGCTGTAAACGTTTATTCATTCCCCAGATACCTCAGATTTGTATTTTGCGCGCTGCCCCTCTCTCGTTGAATATGTTGCGATGTTGTCGTACTTTCCAGCTGCGCGCGCAAGAGAGGTAAATTTTCGCTTTTTTTGGCATTTTTTATTACTAATTATTAGTCTGAGGAATGCGTAAGAATATCACGTTTTTCCGTGACATAACGATTGACCTATAGCCGGAGTTTCATTACACTAGGCCTATTTTTCATCGATTTCACTAACTTTTCGTGAATTTTCCATAAGAACACGTGTTAAATTGATATTTTTTAAAAAATCATAACTTTATTATGCAGCTAGCAGGAAAGCTGAAATTTTGCATGCGGTTCTTCAATAAATTGAAGAATCTTACAAAAAAATTTCATCAACTTCTTATATTTCCTTATAATGTCAAAAATGTAGGCAGAACATCCTTAACGCTTTCCCCACTCTCTCTCTTATATTCGCTCTCTATGATGTAAATATTGCCGTATTTTGTTTCTCTCAGTCGGTTCACATTCATTTTCTTATCTTCTTGAGATTCCCAGAAATTGGAGTCAGTGTGGGGATATACGGAAAAAAAAATCCATCGAATTCATTGGCTCACTCATGAGCAATTAAGAGGATGTGTTATTAAAACTCAAAGGTCGTATGTTGTACTATGAAATCATGACTTTTAAACATAAAAAAACATTTTAAAAAAGTTGTACGAGAGGTGATTTTTTCTGAAGATAAAAATCTATTCTTCCTTATGCATACTCAATAATTAAAATGGAGACACGATTCTATTTCACTCTCATGTCCTTGTATACATAATAAATATAATGATAAAAAATGTGTAACAAATAGGAAAATTGCTGGTCATTTATACACTCAGGTTTCCCCATACCCTTTCGCTGTGAATATGACGACGGTTTCATTTTACAGATGTTATAAATGGTTGAACGTACTTTATACATATCAACCATTAACTTTTCTGAATGGTCAACGCATGTGGGGCCTGTAGGTAATTATGTTTTAATCTCTCTGCATGGTTGTGACGGGTCAAAGAATTCGTGGGACGACAATAAATTTTTTTTCTTTTTTGAACATTTCATCCCCAGATTTTTTTCATTTTCATTTATTATTATAATTTTTTTTTTCTATTCATTTTAATCTATTTAAGCTTATGTTGATCGCATTAATAAATTGGGTGAATGTAAATTGCGTGAAGATTAACGATATCGGATTTATTATTTACAATTTATTTATCCATGAATTGATAAAATCCATTTTTTGAAGATTTATTGTAGTGTAAAACTGATTTTTTCGAGAGAATATGGCCCAATCAGATGAAAAACGATGTAACTCTGGAAAATTCCATGTGAAATCTGGAACAAGGAATTGTTCATGGGTGAATTAATTTCATTCACGCTCTGCACATTTTGACGTCATTTTTATCCAAACACATCAATAATATTGTAGAGACTGGAAGGTAGGGGTTTTAGGATGTGATAAAAGTGCCAAAAATTCAGTAGTGAAGTGGTAAAATGCCACTGTAAGCTTCAGAGATGATTCAAACTGTCAAAACTATTATTCTCAAAGGAGAAATCGTAGAATTTGTGAAAAAAATCTAATTTTCCAGATGTTCCCAGAGGTTTCAATTGAATTGCTGAGAAAGCGCTGGAGCCATCGCATCCAATATTTAATCAGCTCTAAGTTACGTCGAGACTCAATAGCATTTCAGCTCTCTCACGAGGTGGCCAGAGCCTTCCAGTCGAATTTGGTGGTCAATTTGGAGTTAAACATTTCAACTGATTGCGTTACCTCAATTGATGGGATCATTCGAACCTAATAAAAATTTGTGACCAAACACTTGTTAATAGAAGAACAATACAATAAAGATGAGTAAACATGAAGGAGTGATGTAGAAGCAGGAGCAATACAAAAGGGACTTGGGGGAATTGAACGGAGCAGGCGCCTCTTGTGATGCTGGAGTTTCGAGGAAAACTGAGAAGCAGTCACGCTCAGAGACACGCGAGCGGCCGCGTAACGCGTATCCCCCGCTCCATATCAGATTCAAGAATCACTCGCTCACGCGCGGAAATGTTTCACTATAAATTTAATGATGTTATTGTTGGGGTGAAATGCATCGTTTTCATGATCACTGCGTTCAATACTCCCTATGGTGAGTCAGCAATAATTTATCAAGTGTTGTTTGCGATTTCTGTTGATGTTTTCGATGAATTATGTTCATTTACTCTCGTGAAAAAAATTATTCATACCTGGATATTTATTCTGAGGGGAATTAAATTTTTTTAATTGATTTTTAGATAATTGATGAAGGTTTGAAGACTTCCATCGAGTTTATACGGGTTTTGAGAGTGTTAGGGAGTTCTTAAATATGTGAAAAATTGTGGAAAATTGTTTGTGAATAAACCGTAAGATTTATTTATCTCGTTAATGAGCAATTTTTGGAGAAAACGTGAGAGAATTATTTTTCTTTTTAATTGAGAAACTTTTTAATAAAAAGGTCCTTTGATGATTTGTTTTTTTGAAAATATTTTCAATAAATTGATATTCCATACATACTTGACCATTTTTTTCCCATACAATTTCAATGGTTTTACAGCTTTATAGATATTCGGTCGGATAAGCATTATCAATGAAAAATTCGAACCGATTTTGTGGATTAAGAGAGAAAAAAATGCTTGAATTTTTCCAATAATTGGAGATTTCAAATAATTTTACCATCCAGCGTTTAAAACCATATAGTTATGTTCAAATGAACTTTTTCAATTGGAAGCCTTTTATGAATTAAAAAAAGGACAGATGAAGAGAGTTATAAAATCATCACAGTTACTGGACAAAAAAATTCTTTTTTTTTCTGAGGTTCTCTTCTCAGAAAATTACAGATATCTCACTAACGATATCCAATATTTAAATATTCTCAATTCAATTAACGCTGATTTTCTTTTATTTTTTTTTATTGAGCACAAAACCTGTTGGTTTATACCGCTGATCAAAAAAAAAAAAAAAAAGATCAATTCTTTCTTTCAATGAATTTTTATGAATGAATAATTATCGAAAAGTCAAAATTTTTCAAAGAGAAAGAGAAAACCATTGAGAAAATATTTACCAATGAAAAAAAAAAAAATTCTCTTTTTCTTCTTCTGATCCTCCAGATAAAATAATTCTGCCCACAAATCCTGAAACAGTATTTACCCTTGAATGAATTTTTTTCTTTTAATTTCATTGGCTATCTTACAATAAAAAAATGAATGAAGAGAAATGAACTTTGTTGAGGAGGTGGTTCGAGCCTAGCAATTTCCTTCAAATGTAAAGATCCGCTTCAAAACTTTGGGATCAAACTCAAGAAAACAAAGTGCAGAGGTTCGTAAGATTTCTATCCTTTTCTTTATTGAACTCCTGTACGAGTGAGATAGGAAAAAAAAATAGAGAAAAATGGAGGGAAGAATTGAGAGGTGGGGTGGAAGTGATGAAATAATGGTATGAGGGAACATTCATGCCCTCGAACCTGATTATACGAGAGACGGGGAGAGAGTGCTATGGTTCTTTGTCGAAAATTTTCAACGATAAAGTTACGAACGAGAATCTGAGGAAACAAGTGCACTAAACTTGAATACGTCGTCAGTAATTAGTTAACTATCAAGCGGTGGTTGAATTATTATGTATGGCCTAGGGGGAAGTTGTAACAGAGTTTAAGAGAGGCTTTTAATTGCAATAGATTTTCATATCAATTGATTGAACGAAATAATCCATAAATTTCAAAAATTACCATTTCGTTTGATAAATATATTTTTCCATAACTTTTGTCTATAATCAAAACTTATGGAGACAAGTGAGCTCATTTGTCCTGAAAAGTGGCAAATATATTGCCGCAATATTTTTTTCAAAAAATGGCATCTTGTTGCTTTTTCTCGATATAATTATCAACGAAATCATGAAGAATAAAATTTACAGAAATGGTAAAAATTTTGCAATGGAAAAAATAAATACTTTTATCAAAAGTTCTATGTAAATATCCAATCACGAAATAAATTTGAGGAAGAATGCAATTTTCCGATTTCGTGGGGGATATCACGCTGATGCTGAACATTCCCTGATTGTGCAGGCAGGAATGTCAATTCAAATATCAAATAGTGTAAAGCGAAGGCTGAGACATCGATTCAAGGGGCTAAACGGTCCACCCTAGAGGTTGAATAGCTGATAATGGAGTTGAGATTTTTCAAAAAAGGAATAGAATCTATAATAAAAACTTGTTGAGTCTTCTCTCTAGGCCGTTTACTTCCTCAATTCGACCCTCCAGCCTCTTGTCAAGACCGTTTGATTTTACCTCCCAGCCTACTTGCGTCATTAATGGGGAGTGAAATGTTTCTATGTTGAAATCAATTCTATTGGATAATTCAACTGACAAGGGACTCCGAGGAAGCCGGGAGAAACCAGTTAAGGGTGTTTTCGCATCATAGCAAGAATGGCAATAATAATGTGAAGAATGATCGATTCCATCAGTTTTATGCTGAGAAAAATTCGAAAAAAATTATGAAGTTTGCTTAGGAGAAAATCCGGCAATTAATTAACAGTTTTTTTCCAAAAATTGATCTTTTCAATAGACATTTTAGGCTCAGGCAGTGAACTCATTTCGCAGAACTTTGCATTAACTCTGCATTCACCACCTATTTCCGCAGAACTGTGTGCGCTTAATTTTCTACAAAAAGTTTCTGACGATTGTCAATGTCACAGGGTAGAGTTTTAGTTAAAGTTATAAGTTAAAAGATCGGCCTGAGTCTCGGGGGGAGCTCACACCCCCTTCCCTTTCGTCCTCCCTCCCCCTTGTGAATAAAAGTTCAGGTAAATTTTTAAGGTAATAGTAATTTAAATTTTAAATGAGTAAGTTGACTATTTTTCTCTTTGATTAAAATAGTCTGACGCCTAGTGGGTTATTGAGGGCGTCATTTATCGATAGATGGTTGTTATAACAGTTAAAGTTTATAACTAATAGTTGAGAATCGTCACAAGTCCACGGGGCATTTGTCTATCTAGAAGCGTTAGGCTTCCAAGCGCGCTCAAAGCTCGAGCGCAGAAAAGCTGTTCTTCCGCCGCCGCCGCCGCCGCCCTAAAGCCTATCTCAGTTGTAAAATGCAAATTAAGGATGTTCTGCCTAGATTGCAACGGGGGGGTGAGCTGTAGGGGGAAGGTAGGGTTTTGTGGGGAATTCCAACCCCTGAAGACGAAAAAATGAAATTTTAAATTACCCCATTGAGGTTAAATTTGGTCACTTTTATGGTGTCATTATATTCCTCATAACTCTTTTTCCTAATAAATATTCATAGGATCAATCAAAAAATTTCCGATAATCGATTTAATAATTTCTGAAAAAAACATAAATCTAGTCGTTAACAGCGGCAACGTTGGGAACTAGAGAAATTTGGTAACACGGGCTGGTACCATTGGTTGACTAGGCCACACTCGGCTGTAAACGTTTATTCATTCCCCAGATACCCCAGATTTGTATTTTGCGCGCTGCCCCTCTCTCGTTGAAAGTGTCGCGACGTTGTCGTACTTTCCAGCTGCGCGCGCAAGAAAGGTAAATTTTCGCCTATTTTGCCATTTTTTATTACTAATTATTAGTCTGGGGGATGCGTAAGAATATAACGTTTTTCCGTGACATAACGATTGACCTATAGCCGGAGTTTCATTACGCTAGACCCATTTTTCATCGATTTCACTAACTTTTCGTGAATTTTACATAAGAACACGTGTTAAATTGATATTTTTTAAAAAATCATAACTTTATTATGCAGCTCGCAGGAGAGCTGAAATTTTGCATGCGGTTCTTCAATAGATTGAAGAATCTTACAAAAAAATTTCATCAACTTCTTATATTTCCTTATAATGTCCAAAATGTAGGCAGAACATCCTTAAAGAGGAAAAAGTAAAAAAAAATCCGAAAAATTCAGGAAATATCTTCACTATCTACAAAATGCTTCTACGTGAGGAAAATTTTCAAAATCATTTTTCGCCTTTTTAACCTCCCCAATATTTTTTATTTCTTTCATTTTCCACCTACACTTCATCATAGCATCATTTTTCATCTAGTTATTCGATTGGAATAAAAAAAAATCTTGTTTTCCGTTGTTTCATCCTCTTTATTTTTGCTCTTCTTATTTTTATGAAAGTGTAGATGAAAATAACGACACTGGAAAGTTCAAATTTAATATAAGTTAGAAATTATCTATTCTCATCAGGACAGTATTGTTCAAATGGAAAATAGAATTTGAGTTTCATAGATCGAATTTAATTGTTTGACCATGAATCATACCCAGGAAGACGCAATGTCGGCTCTCAGAGCTCTGATTCATACCATTTTTATTCTTACTAACCCTCTTCTGTAAATGGGCGTTTCCACCACTCTGAGGCTTCAACGTGCGGTTGCCTTACCCTCACCATGGCGCCCGGAGTAGCGCTTAGTCAGACTTTCACGAAAGAGGGTTATTATTGTCAATTATTGTTCATGCAAATTGAGACTTATACATACGAATACTCGCAGATAGAATTTTCGAACGACTTCGCCCTTACTGAAAAATTGTTTTTTGAAAAACTTTTTTCTAAACAATTATTACTCTAATTGATTTCATTATTTGGAAAAGGGAGCAACCAAAAGAACCTTTTCAAGTCAACTTCGAAAATCAATTTGTTATTATCAGAGCAGATCAATTTCGATGGTCTAAACCTCTGTAAAGTCAAATTTCCTCTCTTTAGAAAATGCTAAAATTCATTTTTTTTTTGTTATTTCACGTTGTGACCATACGTAATTGGAACTTTATGACGAATAACGAATTTTAGCATTTTCTAAAGAGACTCTCTTTAAAAGAGGAAATATAATCAAAAACTTAAACAAGTAGGCGGCAGCGACATGCGACTATAGAATTGTAACTACAGATTTTCGGTTGTGAAGTTTGTTAATTTTACGTGTGCGTTTTGTCTTCACCATCAATCAATTGATGGAACGCTTCCGAATGGCCCTTTCAATCCTTTCCGCGTATTATTATAGTGAATGTTTCGAATTTCCTATCTCGAAAGTTGAATATCTCCGGAACCACCTATTCGATTGAGCTGATTTTAAATACCAAACATGACAATCATGAGAGTCACCTTCATGCCAAATTTCAAGTTGATATCTTCATTTTTTCAGAAGTTAGCGTGTTTACAAGGATTTTTAGTGAAAAACGGAAAAATAGCCATATCTCGAAATTTTTGTGTGAATGGTTATACATATTTTGATTGATTAAGATAGAGGACATCGAGCCGAAAATTTTGAAAAAAAAAAATTAATCGATTGAGTCGTTTTCGAGATATCGAGTAAAATCGATTCGCAAGCAAAGTTAAATATCTCCGGAACTAATCGTCCGATTTAGCTGATTTTAAATACCAACTATTGCAATCATAAGAGATACCTCCATGCCAAATTTCAAGTTGATATCTCGATTTTTTCGAAAGTTAGCGTGTTTACAAGAATTTTCAATGAAAAACAGAAAACTAGCCATATCTCGAAAACTTTCCAGCAACAGATATACATATTTTTATTGATTGAGATAGAGGACATTGAGATGAAAATTAAAAAAAAAAAATGAAATCGGTCCAGTCATTTAAAATGACTCATTTTTGAGATATTGAAGGAAAACGAATTTTCGATACATAGCATATCTCGAGAACTAATCGATCGATCTAGCTGAAATTTGGCACAGAACTAGCCCCATCTAATTCCAACTATCTCACAAAATTTCAGATTTTTTGGAACTCTTTTACCCGTTTAATCATTAAATTTACGAAAAAGTGACCACCGGTCAGCATTTACACATACAGACATTCTCGCCAAACTTCGTAGTTTTACGTTTCAGACCATTCTACATCGTTTTCAGGCAAAATTGGAAAATGTCAAAATTGAACGATTTCCAAGGCTTCCATTCGGAAGCCAAAAATCATTTCCTCATGATCTACATAGAGAAAAAAAGATCCTAACTTTTAGAAATTTTTTTCTAAATTTTAGAAAGTGAAGTTTATCCTGTGAATTTGGATAAAATTTAGAAAATTATTTCTGAAAGTTAGAAAAAAAAGGATAACATTAATCACCATAAATCGGACAAATTTTAGGTAAACATTGTCTAAAATTTATCTCAAATGAGGATAAAAGGAAGAAAATGATTTTTTTTAATAGGGACGGGAAGGGGTTATTTAGAAAAAAATCGCATTGATTTTATCCGAATTTTTCTAACTTTAATCCAGAAGTCGATAAGAGTTAGAAATATTCGGGATAGTTTTTAGAAATTTCTTTCTAAAAACAATCCAAAAATACGATTGTTTTTATCATTTAGAATTTAGAATTTTAGAATTCTTTTTTCTCTGTGTAATACACCTATAAAGCAAAACGGATGCACAGATTTGTTCGTTGGAGTATAACGAACATTCAAAGAAAAAAGTTAATTGAACAATGTTAATGAACAATGTTGTTCGATACCAGTACGTAAAGTGTTCTTTTCGCAGGTACATGAGGTTGTGTTCGGCTTTACGCACTTGTTTCAAAAACTAGAATCCTCTCATAATAAAAAATCCATTCGGAAATTTGACCAAAAAACCTAGGAATTTCATTTCAAACATTTTATTTCCCGATGAAAACTCCTCGAGCCACGTGTATACTTTTTTTTTAATTTCTTCGAAGCTTTAATACTCCAAAAACTCTGGGAAATAGACAAGCCATAATCCGGATAAAATTATAATTTTTCCAGAATGTTGGAAGACCTTGGAAAAATCGATATGTGGTATTATGGACAATGCCTCATGAGAGAAAATAATTCTGAAAATTCATAACGTAGGAAGGGCAAGGCACTTATAGCGGTTGAGAACCTACGTATTCCGTTCCCGACTTTCGTTCTTTCGAGAACGTTCTCGACCTTTCGTTCCCGACTTTCGTTCTTTCAAGAACGTTCTCGATGCGCTGTTCCGGACTTTCGTTCTTTCGAGAACGTTCTCAACTCTCCGTTCCCGACTTTCGTTCTTTCGAGAACGTTCTCAAATCTCCGTTCCCGACTTTCGTTCTTTTGAGAACGTTCTTGACTCTCCATTCCCGACTTTCATTCTTTCGAGAACGTTCTCGACTCTTTGTTCCCGACTTTTGTTCTTTTGAGAACGTTCTCGACCTCCCGTTCTTGACTTTCGTTCTCGTTCTTTTTCGTTCTCGGGAACGGGAACGCAAGAACGGCACTTTCGTTCTATCCTTGACTTTCGTTCTCACTCCCTGATATTGAGGAAACATTTTTCAAATCAAAATACATAAAAATTTTAATCAAAACACCCATTCAATTTAATTAATATCTCGTGGCAAAGTTTCCTCTTATCATTCTACTAATTGAAAATGTTTAAACCTGACAAATATCACAAGGTTAATTACAGTAGCACGTACGTGTTACTCAGTAATATAGGTGCCTAGAAGGGATCGTCAAAGAGCAGATGTAGAATTCAAGTGAACGTGAAAAGGTCTGCTCCGTTTACATATGCAGCAGTGCATCAGTGTCCACCCCACAAGCATGTTTAATATTGGAAACTATTGGACAAACTAAAATCCGTGCAATTTACCTAGAAGTTACAGTTCTATAAATACATCTGACACTCAATAAAAAACAGAGTATTGGATTTTTTTTTTAATTTCATGGATAATGACATATTCATTTTCAAGATGTTACTTTGAATTGAATAAAATTGTCTATGATACTCATTTCTGATTTATGTTGAAAGTTGAAGGTAATTCATTTTTCTTTCTTCTTCGTATTCAACAGAAATTCTCATTGTTATATTACATTTCAATTTTCTTAAAATTAAGAATTTTTTCTGTAACCGATAAAATTAATAATTCATTGACGATTCAATTAAACATATATTTTCATCCAACTCAACTCATTATTATTATTATTGTTAATATTACTATTATCATCTTTTCCTCTATTAAAACAAAAAAATTGAATTTATTTCAATATTAAATTACTCGAAAAGAGATATCAAAACTGAGAAATTGAAAGAAATTCCCTCTAAAATCAAATATGACCGTTATTTCTTCAGTTATTACAAAATCAATACCCACAAATATTGGATTTATACTACTATCATACATGGCATCATATATTTCACATCGACAATTCAATCCGCAAATAGAAATATCAGTACAAGCCATCGATATTATTGTAAATGATTTCATGCTCTCTAATATTGTACGTTGGTGTGGCGACAGCTGTGATTTTATGAGAGAGAATGCGCACTAACCAATTTAACGCACAAACCACAAAAGCACAGCGTCATGTTGCACGTTCATGTCTCGGATGGAGGAAATACACTAAAATTTCTGGGTCTTTTATTTTAATTTCAATTTTTTTTTTTTTTCGTACCATTTGTACCTCTGATGTTCTCTCCTGAAGAATCACACATTCTCGAGCTATCTGCGTATTGAAATCTCTATTAGAAACTTGATTATTTGAACTACTTGCACGGATTCACATTTCAGCCACTCGACACTAGCTCCTTGAGAGAAATAGGACTCACAACCTAATTACACGGGTTCCTATCCCGTCCGATAGATGGAGTATTCAAGTGCTAGACTTCCCAATAGCATTTTCATCCACTCTCAAAAATAATACAATCACACCTTCGGAAACAAAAACGCTTAAAATTCCTAATACCAGTATCAGTATGAGCTTCCTCGCGTGTACCAAAGATTCAAGACTGATGGAAAAGTTCCATTATGTTGGTCGAGCTATTATTGCCGTTGTTTCTCCTCTCCGAAGATTTTTTTTTTTATTCCATTTTGGTTAAAGTACCCCCTCTCCGAAGATGGATGTTTATTTCCTAAGATCATGGAGTGTTTTACTGTACACCAAAACCAGACAAAAAACTGACTGGGGAAGAAGCCGTTGCACCTGGTGTGTGGATACTCCATATAAACACTGGAAATTTGTACCTCTCTCTACTTTAAAGAATTCTATCAATGTTTTATCTTCTCTCTCTCTTTTCCGTATTTTTCATTGTTACTCGTCGTATTACTTTGAATCATTTTCACTATTATTTTTTTTTTTTCCATACGATACGGACAATACGAGTTGTGGAAAATAAATATGAAAAAGAATATCGAAAACTAATAATTCAATTTTCTAGTTTATTCCATGCAAGTCATAAATTATACGTCGAAACCCCTTTTGTATTATTTTGCTCATTTTTTTTTCAACTGAGCTCTCTCTGTATTTTTTTTTCTTCTGAGAAGAGTTTAAGAGGGAGAGAAAAAGAATGTAAATACGGAAGGTTTAACTCCCGACACTTGGAAATGTTAAGTACTGACAAAAGTCAGTTCCAACTGGGCTTAAACTATCACGACAAAAGTTTATTCAGAGGCTGTGGTGTTAAAGAGGAAAAGCGTCTGGTTAGATGGTAGGGATGAGGAAAAATTGCCTCATTAGCAGAATCTTACGTTACAGATTGCGCGTCTTCTGGTTGTGAGATACCCAATTTACATTTTAGGAGGGTTTATTGTCTGCAGCGAGCTGGGTAATGTCCAAGTGAGCAAATAATATTCCCAGAGATTTTTATTCGTCTTAGGGGATTATAAATTCAGGGAAATTAAATTTGATGGAGATTTTGGAGGGGATTAACTCGGGGTCTTTAGAGGAGTTAGGGAGACTTGATATATTGGGAGAAGGATTAATCCAACAAGAGTATACAGGAGAGTATACAGGAGAGTTTGTTAATGAACGTTTTTGACGAGTAATTTATCCTTTGATGGTCAACAATTGTTGACTATTTGAATAATAATGTTTGAATGGTTTGGGTTTAATCCTATTGTGGTGCTCGATGATTACTGAAACCCCCCCCCCCCCCCCCCGCGACTTTTAATGACAAACTCTCGCCAACTCCAAAGATTGTGTTGCATTGGAGAACGTATATTCTTGAATATACACGTAAAAATACTGAGTAAACTTTCACAATGTATAAAATCAGATAAAAAGTTCGATATAGCTGAGTTTCGCTAAAATGAACCTCGATAGAATGCTTTTTCCGAGGTAAGAAACCCTCTCGCTACGTTCCATCATCACCCAAGCGCCTTCCACGTTATACTGCAAACTCTCGTCGCCTCTATTCTCCCATCGAATGTACCTAGAAAACTGAAACTGAACTTGGGTTGGCGATGTAAAAAAAAAACTTATCAGCGACACGAGACCCAAGGAAAAACTTTTCCGAATTGTCATCGAGTTTCTACGTATTTTTGTACATTATTTTGTTTCCTTCTTAATCATTTCTTTTCGTGTTTTGTTACGGATAGATCCAGAGGTATAGCCACTTGTGTAAAGTACATGAAACATACACACTCCTCACGGTTTTCTCTTTTACAGGTTTTTGCCAAAACATCGAGCATCGAAGTAAAGAGGGCACTCAGTATTATCGAGTGAACTCTCAACTCACTTGGAATGATCTTCATGATTTCGAGAGTCCCAAGGAGCAATTAATGTGAGTCATTGTTCCTAAATTACCAGATGTAAGAAAACTCATAATTTAGTAACGGAATGGTAGGACATAAGTCCAATTAAACTTAAATATTATGTCTCAATTTATTTTAAACCACAGCTGGGACACAATTCTCTCCAACGAACGGAAACATTCAGCAACAGTCCAAAAATTCCCCTCCACTCTTTTCCTCGACAAGGCACCCATTAACAGTCTGGTAAATCACATCAATGATTACTCAAAAATTCCTGATCTTAACGTAGACTCTAGTAAGTAGACTTTTTCTAATCCCACACAATTCTCTCAAAAAAAAAAAAAAAAAATCACAACAAAGAACCGTAAACTTTTCAGCCCCGAGGACATTCAATAAAAGACGCAAAAACGATTATCGAAATCATAAAAAATATAAGCACTTGAGAAATCGAAAATACATTGGTCAAGCACGAATCAATGGAGAAAATAGAACCATAAACAGATCCGATGGAAGACCTAATAAGAGCTATGGAAAATCAAGGTCACGAGAGAGAAATCAATCTCAAAAATTTAAATCAAGAGATGAGGAAACTTCACTCTCTGCAATTTTCCCAGAAGATTCTTCTCAGTCGTTTAATAATTCAAGGATAAATCGTTCTCGTTGGGATTTCTCAAAGTTCTTAAATCAGAAAAAATTGGAGAGAAATATGGAAAAAGAGTTGACGAGAAATCTTGAGAAGGAAATTATTAAGATGAGACGAGAGCGGCCATTTGCATTAATAAAAGAGTTATCGCTGAAGAAGAATGAAATTTCGAACATTGGAACATCCAATGAGAATGGAGAAATTATCAATTCTCATCGTGAAAATATTTTCTCGAGTGGGCAATTGGAGAGGCCGGGAGGTACCGATATTAATGGAGGAAATATCGATGGAATCAATTTAAAGGATAATTCCGGCCAGGATACGGAGAATTCTCTACCTGCAAATGACTCTGGTGAGAATGAAAAATTATTGGAGGGAAGTGATAATTTAGAGTCACTCAGTGACCTGTCCTGCATTAATGGAAGCTTCATACCTGCACCGCACATTCCCCATGGAGTTATTAAATACGTGAAGTGAGTTGAATGGGATGATTTTATGTACTTGATTATTTATTTTTTATGATTTCAATAAATTCTTTCCAATTCAAAAAAAAGGAACATCATTGGTATTTAAAATAATTTTTGTTCTTCCAAGATCATCAAAACCAGAGCACGAATACCTCGAAGCAGACTACGAGTGCACAAATGGCTTCATAATGTCGTCAAACAACACTCGCCTCTTCTGCAAGAATCAACAATGGCTCGGTGAGCGGCCATTATGTACAAAGAAATCTGATGAATCGTGTTTACATTTAAAATGTGAACACATTTGTGTGGCAGACAATGGCCTGGCCAAATGCTCCTGCCACAAAGGCTTCATACTGCAAGACAATAAATGCATCGGTACGGTCCTTAAATTATTAGAGTATACAACAGTGTTACACAAATGGACTTCTTCATGAACTATTTCAGCATATCGTGATATTTTGTATTCCAGATGTGGATGTATGCAGGCAGGAATCAAGGGAAGCCAGCGGTAGGCTGAAACCCATATCCAGCGCGTAGTTTAATGTCTGCGCCTCCGGAGTGCATATTCTCATATTAAAAATTTGACAATTTTAACCAATCAAACTCTTTTACACACAATCCGTCGGCTAGTTTCAGTTGCAATTGCGGTATTTTAAAATGTTTTTTTTTTTTTAATTAAAAACCATTAAAAAATTAATTTATAGAAATTCACGTGTTTGTAAGAGAGAATTTGATCAAGGGAATAGAACTGCATAGATTTAAAAGGAAAAAAATATCTCTCATCTACTCAATAATAATTGTAATAAAATACTACGTTGACTAATCATATTCAAGTGCTCTAGAGACTCGTTTACATTGAAATTAGATCTGATATTTCATTTTTTATAATTGAAATAATCAATTTTACAATTATCCGATGAATGAGTTGTTTTACAACAAAATGTTAGAAGACCTTTTTTATGGAGGATTAAATTTACTTAAAAAATGTCTTTTGTTATTTTCTCCTAAATTACTCATTATCGAGATAATCCCTTGAAAGTGAAAGGGAGGAGGTCATAGTAACCCATTTAATCAGTCTTTAACATTGATGTATTACATGACTGTAATGTGCCATTTTTTTTCATTCATCTTCATACACTTTTATCATCTCTCAACCTTCATTCAATGATGAAAGATTGGACAATTCAACTGTAGAAATTCGGTAATTGTAGAGATTGACAATTTAAAAAAAAAATAAAAGAAAAATCATCAACAACTGAGTGAGTTATTAACCTTTCAAAAATACAGATATCACCATTGTGCCCCAGTCTCCTCTATTTAGAATGAGAGTAGATTTATTAAATTGTGTGACTGAATTTCGCAGTTTTTCATTTATGAATAGGGGAGCGCGGGGCAATATGGACAGTGGGGGCAAAATGGACACCCTTCAAAAAAATTTATTTTATAGGTTTTTTTAATTTTTAATTTTTAGTACTCAAATAATTGAATGAACATAATATTGAACTCCTGTGTAACGAAATCAAAGCACAATGAAGGTAAATTCGAGGTTGGATAAGTCATTTCGACAGATGGCGCCTTGTCAAGATAAAATCGACGCGGTAGTGGGGCCGCATTTTCAAAGTAGGATGATTGCTTGCGTTTGGAATATTTATTTATTTATTATTCATATTTTCTCCACAATTATTCTTCTACTGCACGAAGTATCATGTATCTATCATAGTAACATCTTAATGAATCAATCACATATATTCTTAAACTAGAATTATTATTACCCTAAAGTCGAATTATTAAAAATTGAAAAAATCAAAGAATTTCACTAAAATACTTTGATTCTGAGAACACGAATGGATAATAGCAAAAGAGTTTTTCAAAAACTCATCTTCTTGATCGTTTACACGTCTTACATATATAATCATCAGCACTATTTTCAGGCAATACTCCAGCACATTGCATGTGGGCCCAGAGATCACACTTATCACACTGAATCCACTCACTAGTAGATACAGAATACCTTTGGTTGGAAAACATACATGGCACATCATCAATATCCTCATTGATCTCCATGATACCAACGTCTTCGGTTTTTTCAAGATCCTCAGAAACATCTCGTTCACGTTCTAACATTTCCAAAACTTTTCGGCTGGTATTACTGGAACGTGTAGAGCGAGTAGTGGGCTTTGGTCTCTCCTCACATGAGCTACATATGTAATCATCCTCACAATCGTCTTCAGATATTCCTACACATAGTATATGAGTCCATGTGTTACACTTATCACACTGGATCCAGACTTCGTTGGATTCAGAATAAAGTCCTCCACAGATTCCACATGTTGCATCGTCTTCCTCATCACTAGCCTCATCCTCATCTTCACTCTCAATTTGGGCATCAATATCTCTTTTCTTGCGCTTTAATTTTCCCTGTGGTTTGCTCAATCCTAGAGTCTTTAGTGCTTTTTTACGCTCCTGTGCAATTTTCCGCGTCTCTTTCTCTCGCACTCTCTCCTTGGCCTCTGCGAGTTCAGCCAGATATTCGTCGCCAGTCACAACCATGGTTTTACCTCGAGTCCGTCGTTTTCGAGTGGGATTATCATTTGCCAATGGTATTGGCATTATGTCCTGTGGCTTCACAATGAATGGCGTCGCTTCCTTCTCATAGAGTTTACGATACTTGCTGTTGGTAGCTTTCTGTTGTACCTGAGAGTGTGCAGACTCATCATCATCATCACTGTCAACCTCGATGTTCACACTGAGCCTTTTACAGGCTCGACTGGTACTCCTGTTGAGCTGGGGTTCAAGGTCACACTTTGCTTGCTCCATTACGGCAACATCTTGCTCAGAATCAGAGGCACTTGAGAGGTAAGGAAAAGGGCTGGCAGTCTCTTCCTCAGGTATATCTCCAGATGTGCTGGGTGTCATTTCTTCTGATTCTCCGGATGTTTGAGCGTGTGGTGGTGGACGATTGGTGACTTCAGAAGGAGCAAAGTCTGCGTCCTTGAATACTTGTGAGTTGAAGGGATAAATACCTGTCGCTCGAAATCCATTTTTTATCACAGATGGTCTTGTAGCTTTGGTGAATGCACGTCCAAATAGGTGAGGGATGTCACTCTGCAGTGTGTTTCGACCTGTATCTCTTCTCTCCTTCTCACTTACTTCGTCATCATAATAAACTGAGATGGGCTTCATAACAATGACATCTAGAGGTTGAAGTTTATGGGTGTAGTGAGGAGGGAAACACAAAATAACTGTATGATGAGCTCGAGCATATTGGATGACCTCTAAATTTTTTACGTGGCTGCAATGACCATCCAAAAGTAATAATGTGGGTTTGTCTTCAGTCGGTTTAACAACATCTACGTACCATTTAAACCACTCGTAAAAGGATTCCATTGTACTCCAGCCTGACTCAGTTGCCATGCCCCAAGCTCCATCGATTGCTCCTTCCATCAATTTTGGGTTCATTCTTTTGCGAGGGAATATAAATACTGGTGGTAATGCAGTACCAGAAGCTGATGCACAAACTATGACTGTAACTGTTTTGCCTCGCTCACCTGAAGTTTTCTTTCCAACTTGTCTCTTACCTTTTGTAGCTACGATCTTGGATAACGTCTTTGGAATGACACTCGCACCAGTTTCATCGACGTTAAAAATCCTATCAGGTGAGAAATCATATTTCTCTAATTGCTCTGATAAGAGCGCGAAGTAGGTTTGCACGACTATTTTGTTGAATGCCATAGCACGATTGGGAGAAACTCCTTCAGGTACTCGTATCGATAAAGTCGATTGTCTCTTCAGAAAAAGCCTCAACCAATCTCGTTCAGCCATACCCTCTCTGAAATTATGAGCTAGGCCATTCTTTTCTGCTATCTGCCATGCTAAAATCCTGCATTCTTTCCGGGTCAGACCATGAAGAACTTCTTCTTGCTTTTTTAAAAATGCAGCTAATTCAGCTTCTTGAAGGGGACTAAAAACAGGTTCGAACCTGCCTAGGCCTAAAAATAATTATAATATTATTTGATAAGAGCTCTTCGGTGATGATAGAAAGTAAAATGTAAATTTATCTGTTGATTTCCCGCCGAAAAAGAATAGTTTTTTTGAATAAATAAACTATTGAGGTGAATCTGTTGATTTTTTCAAAAGAAAATTATGAAAATAGATGGACAACGAAAAAATAAAGGGCAATAAAAACCTTTCAGGCATGTGAGCTCCATATTTCCACATTCTGCTTTGTACAACTCAACATGACGACGCAATGTATTTCTCGGAATATTATACATTTTTGCTGCAGTTAAAAGTGGTGTGCCAGCATTGTGTGCTTCAATGGCTTTTGCCATTTGTGTTTGCTCCCAGGATTGGCGATTTGTGGTTCTATTATAATTACGAACCATATCGATAATACACTCATTCACTTCACCGCGATTTTTTAAATTGATGATTATGTTATTCGATTTAAAATGAAAGAATCAATTATTTGATGAGAAAATAGGAGATTTTATCGATAATTCCTTGCGCAGAGGAATTTCAGCCAAATTCCCTTTGTCTCACGAGGCCATGTTCGAATGAAAATCCAAAAAAGGGGGGTGGTAACAGAGGGGGGTAATCATATTTATTGCATTCCTTTGTTTCTCACCCGCAATGTTTTTAAATGAAATTTAAAACGGAAAGGTAATTTCAAGTAATAGAGAACGGTGATTGGCTCCACGCATGAGTGAAAAAAGACACCATATATTTTATTTGCGTCGCTAGATGGCGTACAAATGTTTAAAAAGTTGGAGAATTATGTTATTCGTTATTTCATTCATTCATTACGATTTATTACCACTTGAAATAACAATAAGTGAATAGAGTGACACAATAAGAATATTAGAATGCAATGATTGAAAGAAATAAATGATTAATAAAATTTTGAAAGAGAGAAAAATTCAAAAAGGAAAATTTTAAGGTGTCCATTTTGCCCCCCCAATCGTGATTGGGGTGACTTCACGGACGGGTCTTGTCCGTTTTTGTGGTTATGTTTCCTATCATCATAAAGTATTTTAGAGTGGTTTTATTCGTGTAATTCAATTTTTTCCTTAAGGTGTCCATATTGCCCCGCGCTCCCCTATGTTACGTCCTGATGAACGTATAGAATTTATGAATTTTAGGAAAAATTAAAAATATGGAAATTTGGAATGTTTAAATAAATGTATCGAATAACGAATTCCAATGGAATCAAATGATAAATTCTGGAAGAATCGTTTTCGAACATTTAATATTTTTAGAGTTGTTAAACAATGGGGATATTTAATTCGATCGGAAAAATGCGATCGAGTTGAATTTTATTAAACGCGGGAGGTCTCGCGGACTTTGCGCTGGCAAGTTCATATTTCTCATAGAAGAAATAGACCAGCTAGAAGAAAAAATTTAATATACAAAATTAGAGAAAAATTCAGAGTTCACGGGAAAAATATTATTAAAATAAATAAATTCAAATTAAACCTGAAAATTAAATAAAAACATTCATAATAAATTATATAACGATCACGTGATCGTTAGGTGGCAACGCCTGGACTTGTCTCCAAGCGCATTATCACCAGGAGGTTCAGGTATCCGTACCGAGACAATGCACCGATGTCGCGGCATACCCCCTCCTTATTACAAATACAATTAAAAATTTGTTTGCATATATTGTCATTAATACAATCAAACGGTCAGTCAATAAAACCGTTTGAGCGCACCCCAAAGTATTCATTCCATTTCCGAAAACATCTCAACCTCAGTCCAGAAGGACAATCCCAGTAGTTCAATTTAAAAATACTTGAGAAAATTTTTGAACATGTGAAGATTTAACTAAGATTTGTGTTATTAATTTAAATTTATAATTACTGTAAAATTTCTATTGAAAATTTGTGAAGTGAGATTTTGAAAGTTTGGTGAATTGTTAACTTGCTCTATTGTGGAATTGGCAGGGAAGCCATTGGATACAAATTGGATAATTTACAAAAAATGGATGAGTAGAAAATTTTATAAATCAAACCGCGAACTGTCTCTAATTGTTTGGAAATTATTTTCATCATAAATTTGTGAAAAGAAAAATGTTTTAATTGAAAATCAAGAGTAAATAATTTTGTATCGAGAAAATTTTGATATTATATGAAATTTTTAATTTAAATTATTTAATTGAATTTAATATTTTATTTGAATCGAATCCTTCTCCAAACCTATCTCAATAATTCAACCCACTCCGATCCCAAGCTATTATCTTCGGATAGGCTAAAAACAGGAGAAAAATAATCTATGTTATGAATTTATTGGGATTTATTTTCTTAAATTCTAATGAAATCATGACGTAACACCTAGAAGAAAAAAATTTAAATTGATGATGAAAAGGTCGTTACACAACGAGTTTGAATAGTTTGCGGGTGTGCTAGCCTCGACCAATCACGTTTCGAGGGGAGAGAACAACCGAAGATACACCCGAGTGTGCTCGTGCGAACCTGTCGAGACACGCTTCGTCACAGGGTTGCCAGACGTGGCGATAAATCGCCAAACTGACGATTTTCGAGGTCTCCTGGCGAGGAAAATTAGGAAGCTACTCGCCAACTCGCCACGCTGGCGATTTCCAGAATTTTCAGTAAAAAACATTCTCTCAATTATTTATTTTCAATTTGAGCGTTACTGAAAAATTGATGATTATTACTTGAAAATGGAAAATTTTCGTTTTTTTGAATAAAAATATATTTATCGACAGATCTCTGTCTTTCCCGAGAGGGCACCACCTCCCAAAGCAGTACAGCAACTGTTAACTTTTTATACTTGCTGTACTGCAATATACTGTTGCTCGTTCACAGTATAGTGCAGTAGTGCCTAACTTGTGATTGTGAATCTGAGCGTCACACATTGTCGTTGAGTCTGGCTTGTTTCCATCCGGTTGTTCGTCAAGTGGGTTTCTCTACGCTTATTCTCTCAGTTAAACTGCCATTTTGTTAACTAAACAATACATATTCTCGAGTAGATCAAAACTTTTACAATACCATAATTAAAAAATGGCAGTGGCAAAGCAAACTTCTGTCTAACAGAATAAAAAAACATACAAATTGAGTCTCAAGAAAAAGAAACCCCCAGAAAAATCAGTTTTCAAAGCTAAAAAAACAGGTGACGCTGAGGAAGCCATGGTGAAGAAGCCTAAAGAAACACCACGACCTTACCATAAAGACTGGGAGAAAGAAGATCAATTCAGAGGTATTTAGAAACGAACAATTCGATTAGTCATGAGCATCTGGAAACAGAAATCGGTCTCCCGTTTATCCTTTTTTGCTGATGAATCAATTATTTTTTTCTCACTTCCACAGGATGGCTAACACGAGCACCTGAATCTGTTTTTATCAAGAATAAGCGTGAAGCATATTGCAGATGGTGTTCAAGAGGATTGAGAGCCCACAAAAGTGATTTGGAAGGCCACAGTGAGACCAATAGTCATAAACAAAGGGCTCAAGAGATTTTATCTGCAGGACAGAAGCGTCTAGAACAATGTGGTATGATCTCTCTCAATTTCATAAAAAAATGAAATTACGTATCGAATCGAGTTCACATTTGTGGTTAATGTTTTAAGCATTATATCGTTGAAGATTTAATCGCGTGAAGAAAATGTCGAGTGTTGAAAAAATATTCTGGCAAAAAATTTCTCACCAGCAAAAAATCTCTTCGGATATTGTTCTAAACTATGACTCATTATTGAAATAATTCTGTGACTTTGTGAATTTCACTCAATTCGACTCATTTAATTCATTTACTTTCTCATTCTAGGCGTTGTGAAGGAAACTGATGCCTCCAAAAAACTTGACATTGCATTGGTTATGTACGTCGCTTGTCATGGGTCAGTAAGGACCATTGATCACCTAACTGAGTTACTTAAGTCCTTTGAATTGAGCAGTGAATTCAAGAAATTGCAACTCCACAGGACCAAAGCTTCAATGCTTATTTTGAACGTAATCGCTCCAGGACTCCTGAAGGAATTGATTGATGATATTGGTGAAGAATATTATTCTATCATCGTCGATGAATCTACAGATGTATCTTCAACTAAATTCATGTCTTATGCTATCAGATATTATAGTCGAAGTGCCAATAAAATTCTCACCAATTTCTTGGGATTCACCAGAGTTTATGAAGCTACAGCTGAACAACTACACCTCAGTTTCACGAAATTTTTAGAAGAGAATGGATTGGATCTGATGAAGATGATTGGAATTGGAACTGACGGTGCTTCAAACATGTGCGGAAAAAATAACAGTCTATTTACTCGTCTATTGGAGGATAATCCAAATTTACAACTCATGCAGTGTCTGTGTCATTCCTTAAGTCTATCTGCCTCGAAGGCTGCTGATGAGCTACCTTCCGCGGTTGAGAATCTCATCAAACAGAGCAAGAATTATTTTTCTCACAGCTCACTTCGCCTGGAGAAGTGGGAAACCCTGTTTGCTACTATGAATGATGGCAAAATGCCGTTAAGATTGGTCGCATTATCTACCACTCGTTGGTTGGCTTTCTCAAATGCAGTTTCGGTGATTTTGAAACAGTGGGCAGAATTGAAAGAATTTTTTAACACTGCAGCAACGACATTTGATTGCAAAAACACCGAAGTTCGAGTTCTTGCTGAGGCCTATAAGAAAGATGACATTCTGTTATATCTGATATTCGTAGATCCAATTTTGAAGGAAGTGATGTCTGTGAATGTTGCATTTCAAAAGGCAAGTGCAGACGTCGCAGCATTATATGATGACCTACGATTATTGGTCATATCTCTTGCTCGCAGAATTTTTAAACCTGCATTTTTGAAACCGATCATCAGTGATTCAGACAAGTCAAATCTGAGAATCCTCCATCAAGCGGATGTTGCTGCGGTAAAGAGAGCGATTACTCAGAGTGGGAATACGATTGGTGATTCACTTCTACCTATTGATGCAGTAGATTATGGCCAGAAATTCATGGATTATTCAAAGAAGACAACTCTCAGAAATAATGATTTAATAACTATCAAACTACGAGCTCGAGCATATATACTTGAGCTAGTCAAGCAATTAGTAAAAAGACTCCCACGTAACCTCGACGTTATTGAGAGAATGAGATGTTTGTCCCCACAGCTGTGTTTGACTTCATCAACTCCTTTCTCGGTTAACGATCTCCCATGGGATTTAGCAGACCAGAGTATCGATCGAAGCAAAGTCGACAGTCAAGGGCGACGTCTTCAAGGAATGAGGCTGGATGATTTGTCCCCAGATTTAACAGAAAATGTGACTACAGAAGAGTTTTGGATTGTTGTAAGAGGATTGAAGAATAAAGCTGGAGAGTTAGCTTTCGCAGACTTGGGTAATCTTGCCCTGAGTTTACCCATCAGTAATGCTGAAATCGAACGTATGTTCAGTGTCATGACGATTATTAAAAACAAGCTTCGAAATCGTATGCTCATGCCAATGCTCGTAGCTATCATGAGAATTCGTATTCATCTCCGAGTATATGGTTATTGCTGTCGTGACTATATCCCACCTAAACATATGCTCGAGAAATTCAACAGCACAATGTACGGGAACAAAAAAACAAATACTGGGGATGATACTAGCAACGACGATAACATGCTAGTTTTGGAAACTCTTGAACTCGATGGAGCGCCCGAAATGTACAATCTCCTCGCCGAGTACGAAGAAGCTTGCTTACTTTCTAGTTCATAATCTCCAAAGAATTGAGCTTTTGCATCTACGGTATGCAAGTAGGATAAGATATATTGTTATATCCATGAAATTTTATTCGAAAGTTGTGTTCAAAATATTTTACTAGAAGAGTTTCTATGGAATAGAATAAATAAAAGAATATGTAATTTCGAGTTGGAAATAAAAAGTTTAAATGAAAAATCAGTTCATAAATTGATATTTTCCATCTATCGATTTGACTTGACATACAATTTGACTCCATCGTTATGCCTCACCTCCGATATGACACGATGGACACGTTATGATAGACTCGTCTCTAGACCCCTGAACTGTACCTTTGTTCGGACCCATCCACCTAAGCAATATGAATTGACTAATACGGTTTCACTCATGAGAATTTGATTTTTTTTTTTTTTTTTCGAATTTGAAATTTTGAACTAAGTGCCGCCACTGGCGATTTCTGTGGCGGGCTCCCCTTCTCCAACTGGCGACTTCTGGCGACTTCTCCCTCCCCGTTGGCGGCGGTCGACTCTCCCGATCTGGCAACCCTGCTTCGTCATTACCCCTCGGGCATTTGCGACGTTAACATCATTGTCGTTTATCGAGTAGAGAACAAAGCGTGGAGTGTTTTAGTGAATTCTGAAGCCTTTTGCACGGTTTTCTGGTGAGTTTATCATTTTTCATATATACTTAAATACATTAGAATCATTCCTTGATTATTAATTAGTGTGAAAATGCGGTTTTTCAGTGAATTTATTGAATATATTTGAAGCGGTAAATTTTTTTTCTCATCTTTCTTCCTCCGAATTTTCTCAATTTTTTTCTAATAGAAAGGGAAATTTCAGGGCAAAATATTAATTAATTCGTTAAAAATTACTAGCATCAGTTGTTTTTGAATTTTTATCCCATTTTTGTCGATTAAAAATGAGGGAAAATACGAAATAAATAAGTTAATACATTAAATTTATCAATATATATATCTCCGACTACAGATTGTTAAAATTCACCCCTTTGAGGGGGGGGGGGGGTGGAATCGACCAAGAGAGTTGAAAACTGTATTTTTACGTTGAAAAAAAAAAAAATAAATGAAAATATTATTTAACACAGCGACCGCGTAAATACCCTTGGAATATATGGGAGGATGCTCCCCAAAGCCTGTAACCAACAATCATCCCCCTAGGACCGGTACTCGGGGGATGAAGAGGGTAAAATCTTCAATTTTTCACGTAAAAAAATGAAAAAAAAATATTAAAAATATTATTGAAGACAGCGACCGCGTAAATACCCTTGGAATATGTGAGGGGATGCTCCCCAAAGTCTGTAACCAAAAATCACTCCCCCTAGGACCGGTACTCGGGGGATGAAGAGGGTAAAATCTTCAATTTTTCACGTAAAAAAATGAAAAAAAAATATTAAAAATATTATTTAACCCAGCGACCGCGTAAATACCCTTGGAATATGTGGGGGGCTGTTGCTCAAGGCATATGACCAGAAATCACCCCCCTGTGGCCGGTACTCGGGGGGTGAAGAGGGTAAAATCTTCAAATTTTCACTTTACAAAAATGAAGAAAAATATTTTTAATATTTTTTTTCCCCGTGGAGCCACCATCCGCCCCTGTTTGGCGGCCAATTCAGCGGCTAAATACCTAAATGGCGATTCCCAGTAAATTCTTTTTTCCATCGTTTTGTTTTTCAATCATAATAATGTTTTGTTAAAACTAAAAACTCAATTTTTTCCAGTTAATTAAAAATATACAACAAACAACACGAGAAATATATTATGATGTAGCCAGGCAGTGAATTATAAAATATCACTCGCTTGGTATACTAATAAATATTACTCTGGTTTCGGCTGCCACATTGGACTTTGGCATCCACTGGGGTGAGATTATGCGCGTTTAGGGTACCCTAAAGCCTTATTTTTTCTTTGCCATAAGGGGGCGTTTTTCGGCAATTTTTGGTGAGATTTCCGAACGTTTCATGCCGACATTACCGACTGTTGGCGGGGTGCGCGCGGCGAATTAGTGTGGTGGAGGGGGATGCGCGCGATGGCGGCTGAAAATGGCGCATGCTCCGAGATCCCCCTCCTCGACAATTCTGGCAGAAAACGTTCCGAAATACGACAAAGTCAACCCGAAAAGCTCTCCCTGGTGGCAAAGAAAAAATAAGGCTTTAGGGTACCCTAAACGCGCATAATCTCACCCCTGTTACTATGTTGTTATTCTTATTCGTTTGATATCAATATGTTGAAAGTCTATGCTAATTTATCAGATGGATATGAAATAAAGAAATCAAAAGATGGGAAAAAAAGTTTTGAAGACATAATCAATAAGAAATACAATAACAAGAAAATCGTGTTTACTGATGGTTCTAAAAAAGAGGGTCGTACAGAGGCAGCTGTTTATTGCCCGGATTTAGATTTTATCAAAAAGATTAGATTACATGAATTGAATACTATTTATTTTGCTGAATTATTTGCGATTAAAGAAGCTTTATTATTTGTTATTAATGCTGAGATTAAGAGAGGAGTTATTGTAACAGATTTGAAGTCTTCCTTAACGGCTTTATGTGGAAATGCTTCAAATAAATACGACAAGTTGTTATATGAAGTTAAACAAATATTAAGAGAAATGTATGAAAAAAAAATCGAGATGGAATTTTTGTGGATTCCATCTCACGAAGGGATTGAAGGTAATGAAAAAGTTGATGAATTAGCCAAAGAATCTCTAGAAGAACCAATGGAAGAAGAATTGTTTTACCAATGTACTGAATTGAATCAGAAATTTAAAAAAGAAATGCTAGAAGAAGCTTATGAATGGTTTAAAAAATATGGAGAAGAGAAGGGGAAGAAGTATGCAGAGGTTCAAACTAAATTTAAAAATAGGAGTTGGTTGGATGAAACTAACTTAAATAGAAGTCAGATTACGTTGATAAACAGAATACGCAGTGGGCATTCACTTGTCAAAAAACATTTATTTGAAAAAAATATTGTTCCGAGTCCAATTTGTGATTGCGAAGAGGGAGATATGGATGTAAATCATGTGATATGGGACTGTAATAGAATTCCAGTATCTGATAGAATAAAATTCTTCTCAATTATCACCAAATTAGGTGTACAAATTGATTCTGATGTACAAGAAATATTTTTGAATCAATCATTGCCAATATTGATGCACTTTGTGAGATTCTTACAATCACAGAGCCATATTAGTATATAAAGAAAACTTTTAGAAGAAAAAAAAAAAAAAAAAAAAAAAAAAATGTGTAAATTAAGTATATGTATATATAAATGACGTATTAAAATGTAAATGGAGCACAATGTAAAAAATAGATTGGTTATCCAATGTTAGAAATAGTGGAGTTTGAGTTTTAAATCAGGCGCGATTACAGAGACGACATCTATAGTTGAGTTACTACAACGAGTCATCAGAATTAAGGCACATACTCCTACTTCAGGGAGTCTAGCCTTTTGGATAAGAAGAAGAAGAATCTCACCCCTGTTGAGGAGAAAGTCTTGGTAAGTCCCAATAATGAATCATTTTTATGATAGGAAATTTGACATGGGTAGGAGGAATCTTTTTCAAAAATTGAGGAGAGATTTTGTTAATTGGGTGATTATCTAGTGAACGGAGAGTTTTAGGGGAAAATGTTAATAGACATTTGTTGTTTTGGAAATTTAAGTCTTTTTCTAGGATTCTCGTGTTCTAGGATTGCTGTGTTAGACTGTAAACACCTAAATGGTGGTTCTTTTTTCCATCATTGGAACATGACAATCATTTATCTCAGGGGATTGTATCGTTGTTAGGCAATTTATTTTTTATTTTCTTCGAAAAAAAAAAAAAATCAGAATTATAGGTTTTTTTTTCACGTTAAAAATATTCAATTACTCAATTAATTTATAACTGAATTTTATTCATAAAAATTGAAGCTTTTTTTTTAAATTCAAAAACGATATAAATTTTTCAAACTTATTTATTACATTGAGTCACAAATATCCTTCGAATAATTAATCACTCAATTGTATACAAAAAAATTATTTGTGAAGATGTTTATTCGCGTATTTCATCGACAAACGACCGTGAAACGAGATTTAAAGTGGGAGAGGGTGATGTTTACATCATTCCTCTTACAGTGTGTGTTACATTTTATCCGAGCATGCCTTCGTAATAATCATGATAATAAACGTCATCCAAGTTTGAATTAAATTTGAAAATTATATAAATCATATTTTACGATATTTTGTCAATCATCTCGAAAACAAGTGATTTTAGAAGATAATGTCAAGACATTTTTGTGATGGTGAAAATTTCCAACAAAAAATGTCTCTTGATATTATCTCATAAAATTACTCATTATCGAGATAAATCAGAGGGGGGGGGGGGGGGAGAGGAGAAGAGAGTTTGTTTCGAAAAATTTGAAACAGACTAGTATATCAATTAAATTTGATTTAATAGAGAAAGGGGGGGAGAGGAGAAGAGAGTTTGTTTCGAAATATTTAAAACAGACTAGTATATTAATTAAATTTGATTAAATAGGGGTGGGGGGAGGGAGAGGAGAAGAGAGTTTGTTTCGAAACATTTGAAACAGACTAGTATATTAATTAAATTTGATTAAATAGAGAGAGAGAGAGGGGGGGGTGAGAGGAGAAGAGAGTTTGTTTCGAAAAATTTGAAACAGACTAGTATATCAATTAAATTTAATTTAATAGAGAAAGGGGGGGAGAGAAGAAGAGAGTTTGTTTCGAAATTTTTAAAACAGACTAGTATATCAATTAAATTTGATTAAATAGAGAGAGGGGGGGGAGAGGCGAATAGAGTTTGTTTCGAAATATTTAAAACAGACTAGTATCCACCTAAAAAAAAACCATGGATGAAAACTGTCATGGCGGCCTACAGTTCATGATTCGTGATTGGTTAGTCATGGTGATCGCCATGTTGAATTTCATGGGTATGGGGAAATAATCCTCCATTTTCATGAAAAAAATAGTTTTCATCATTTGAATATGAAAAATTTACGCAAGTTTATTAATACACTCTTATTCTATTGGAATTTTTTGATAGGAAATTCCCGGCATAAATTTCACGAGTTTTTGCTTCCGGATGGAAGCTTTGTTTTTACAAGATTTTTGATATTGTTCAATTTTGTGTGGAAATGATGTGGAGTGTTATGAAATGTCAAGATATGATATTTTTAGCGCCTGTCCGTATGTGTGTATGGATGTGTGTGCAGATTTTTATTTTTTTTTTTGAAATTGGAATAATAAAACGGCAAAATTTTTTCAGAAAAATCTGAAATTGTTACACATATTTGGTATCTTTTATTTTCAGCTTCAGGCAAAATTTCAGCTTGATCGACCGATTAGTTCTCGAGAGATCGTCATTTATTGGAAAATCGTTTTTCTTCAATATCTCGGGAACGGTTCAAGCGATCGATTTTTTTTTTTTTCAAAATATTCGTCATAAAAATATCTATCGATCTTGATAAAAATATTCACTCTGACCCCCGAGAAGTTACATAGTTATGGCCCTTTTTCTATTTTCTCCGCTAAAATCCTTGTGCGCGTGATAACTTAAAAAATAATCGATAAAAAAAAAGTTCAAATTTGGTATGACTGGAGGTCTTATGAAAATAAAGGTTGCTATTTTAGATGGGCGCAATTGACCGATTAGTTTCGGAGATATTGCATTTTATGTGTAAAACTAGTTTCTCTGATATCTCAGAAACTACTTGACCGATTCGTTTTTTTTTTCTTCAAAATATTCGTCACGCTGGCTTTTATCTAATACAATCAAAATATGTATACCGCCCTATTGAAAGTTTTCGAGATATTGTCGATTTTCTATTTTTATTCTCGGAATTTGTCCCAACGAGCTATTATGTAACTGAGAGTTGGTGCCTGGATCTGAAATTTTGACTAGTACTTGATATTGTCGGATTCAACTTCTGTGTCAAATTTGAGGTCGATATGTCGATTAGTTCCTGAGATACACACAATCAATGTATGAACAGAATGAATCGTATAGATCCATCCGGAAGCTGACTACCAATAGAATTGGTAGAAAAGAAAGAGAAGCATAATATAATGATAGAATAATAGTAGTAACGCATTTCTTCCAATCCTCAACACCAGCCGCATGGGAGCGATGGCCTACTTGTTTGAGTTATATTTGCTTTTATTTACGATTAAAAAATCCAATCGCAGGCGGCAATCCAATCGACATATTCAAAATAAGGAGAGAAGGTATAAGGGAAAAATGATATGATCAGAACAAGTGAATAAATTACAATGAGACAATTCGTAACTATTGAACTTTTGGAGTTTTGATATGAGGAACGAATTTATAAATAATTGAATATTCTTTAAGTTTTTTCAAAATCGTTAGAAGAGAAGAAAAAAAAACACTTGGATTTGATAAAGCAAGTCACGCTGGGGTACAATCGTCATAACGAGGTAATTTATGGCTGTGAGAAAAACTACTCACTGTTGTTGTAATCATTCACTGATGTTGACATTCCTAATGCCCGCAATGTTTTTTTGCCTCTTGATATAATGGATCTGTCGGCATTCTAATGGGTCTTCCAACACTTTAGAGATCTGACATTTTTTCATTACTTAGAAAAAAAATAGAGACTTGCCGTCATCGAATTAGTTAAGTGTGGAAATTGAATGAGAGGAGAGGTGTTGTGTATCAGGGTATTTTGGGTATGGATGAGGAGTATATTTTATCGATAGTAGGATCACTTATTTTTCTTTTGAAAATTCAGGAGCTATTCCTCCTGGACCCCCCGATCAATATCCAATCGAGAAATTGACCAGAAAAACATTTTGAAGTATGGAAAAAAAATATCAAAGTTGAAAACTCAAATTTCGCATGGGTTATTTTACCTTTAGACACTTGCCCTCTCTTTTGACATAGTAAAACAACTTTTTTTCTACTCACGATTGAGGAGCTATTCCTCCTGGACCCCCCCGATCAATATCCAATCGAGAAATTGACCAGAAAAACATTTTGAAGTATGGAAAAAAAATATCAAAGTCGAAAACTCAAATTTCGCATAGGTTATTTTACCTTTAGACACTTGCCCTCTCTTTTGACATAGTAAAATGACTTTTTTTCTACTCACGATTGAGGAGCTATTCCTCCGGGACCTCCCGATCAATATCCAATCAAGAAATTGACCAGAAAAACGTTTTGAAATATTGAATGGAAATGATGAACAACGCCCCGGCCGCTTGCGGCCGGGGTGGCGCTAGTATTAATTAAATTTGATTAAATACAGAGAGAGTGAGGGGGGGGGGGAGAGTCGAAGAGAGTTTATTTCGAAATATTTAAAACAGACTAGTATATTAATTAAATTTGATTAAATAGGGGGGGGGGGAGGAGAGAGTTCGTTTCAATAAAATTGAAATGGACTGGAATTTTCTTTGAATTTCATTGTACAGAGAGAGGGGGGGGAGAGGAGAAGAGAGTTTGTTTCGAAATATTTAAAACAGACTAGTATATTAATTAAATTTGATTAAATACAGAGAGAGAGGGGGCGGGGAAGAGGAGAAGAGAGTTTGTTTCGAAACATTTGAAGCACACTAGTATATTAATTAAATTTGATTTTATGGGGGGGGGGCGAGTTCGTTTCGAAAAATTGGAAATGGACTCGGATTTTGTTTAAATTTCATTGAATAGAGGAGGGGGGGGGGGGGGGAAGAGAGTTCGTTTCGAAAAAATTGAAATGCACTCGGATTTTGTTTAAAGTCAATTTGACTCTTGATATAATTTTGTGTTTTTTTTTTTCAAATCATGTTGCAGAAATGGAAATTGATACTGATGAATCCAACGAGAGTGAAAAGACGGAGGAGGAGGAGGAGGAGGAGGAGATGGAAATTGATGATGATGATGATGATGATAATTACTGCTCTCGATGCTTTTGTCCTGGTCATCTCAGTCAAGAGGACAAAGCATGCCGCCACTATCATCGACGTTTTACAGAAAAACGTTTTGGTGCAAATCCAATTCGAAAAACAACGAAAATGGGTTTACTAGCAGCTCTTGGTAATGACCTATTTTTGGAACCTATTCGTCAACATGTTTGCATTATGTCAGACATAATGATTGAAGGATCAATTTTAATTGAGACAATGGTGAGGAGCAAACATGACAAGTTTTACGAGTGGCTAGGGAAACATAAAAAAGACGAGCCAAACTTTACATTTTTCTTCAAGGCATTATGTTCTAATAAAAAAGAGACTAAAAAAGATGTTAATCATCCAGATACGTGGATCAAAGAATATATTAAAAGAGAGGGAAATTACACTGGGGGATATGATATAAGTCACAGGGTTCATGCAGTTAATATGCAAGAGACTGTATATCGTACTGCATATAAAAATTTGATTGTTCTCAATGCTTATCGACTTGTTCGAAAATATATTTCTAAAATATATTTGGAAAATGTTGAAAAAGAAATAGAAAGTGAGGAGATTACTGATGACGAGAAGATTCAAGAATTAAAGACAAAATCAAAACAAGATGTACATGACCAAATGAATAAATTGTTTAATGGAGAAGTGGAGCAGAAAGATTTGCCTGGAATTTTGGGAAAGGAAGAATACAAAAATCTGCAATGGCCACCAAAGGCATCAAATTGGTGGCATTTCATTGGGTTTTTTGTTGAACTTCAACAACATATTTCTTTAACAGCATGTCCAATATTTCACCATGGCCTACATCATGCACACATCACAAGTGAAGTCCTTTTTGACATGATCAAAAGACATCATCCCAGATGGCTGCCCGGTAATTGGGCAAGTCAAAAATGGACAACCGAGGAAATAATATCAAACGTATGGAACAAGGTATTCAGAATTCAAGTGATTGACAAAGAGATAAGTAAACAATTTGGAATGTACGTCACTACAAATGGTGTAGATATCTCTGTACATCGAGCATATAAACGACCACCAGAAAGTAAAAATACGACAAAGGATTTAAAGGACAAAAAACAAGATGGACAACAACAGCAACAACAATTCACTTATAATCTTGATGAATTCGACCACATGATTGGAATTGACCCAGGATACTGTGCTATGCTTGGATGCATATTAACGAACAATATAAATTTTAATGAAGACTATGATGAGAATGGTATACCACGCAGTGATAAAGAGACTCGTCTTGTTTTTAAATCAAAACATTATCATCGTGATGCCGGGGTTCAAGTGGGACAGGTACATCAGAACCCAGAAAGAAGTTAAAAAAATACTCGACAAATTGCGGTACAAGGAACAACAAAAGAAAAAATATCACAATCATGGTAGAAAGAAGAGGAAAAAAAAGAGGAAAAAAGTGTTGGTGATGATTGGAGAATTTCGATTGCCCAGTGGCATCAAGAGCCACCGGAGAACACCACTGCGTGCTGTAAGGAGAGCGTTGGAGGCAGACAATGATTTTATCGTTGTCAAAGTTGATGAATTTCGTACTACAGCCAATTGCTCCAGGTGTAATGGTCCATGTCCACCATCCAAATCCCCCCACAGATTTCAATATTGTCCATATTGTGAAATCACATGGCACAGGGATGTGAATGCAGCACGAAATATCTTACGGCTGGGGCTCATACTTGTTGGATTACTTGGAAAAAAATCAATGTGGAATTGGGATAATTTTCAACGTGGCAATGATGTTAAACCACCACCACCACAATACTCTGCACGTAATTGCAGAAATTCATCAAGTAAGAATAATAAATTTTATTTTTTTTCCTCCCCCTATTTCCATTTAAATGAAATTATAAAAAATAACAAATATAATTTGTTTTCAGGTAATTCATCCATGCAGCAAGGATAAATAAATGGCAACGGCGTTAGGGGAATAACAATGATGCATCTTAGCAGTGGAGAACACACTCGCCAAGATGCTACTGGTTTTCCCCTATCCAATGCCATCTCCATCATCATCCTGCTGCATCAAATTAAATGTTAAATATACTATTAGCGGACTTACGCCGAGTTGTACCGCTGGATATACTCAATTGTGCTTTTCCCCGCATCAACAGCCGAGATCATAAATTATGCTGTATGTGATGTGATAGGGATGTATGCAGGGCTATGGGTGAAAAAAAATCAGGGATTCTGAATAAATGAATTGAGTTTACTTTAATTAAAGGATTTATCTGACTGTTAAAAAAAAAGGATGAGAATGTAACGTACTCGTTCACTATTCCCTACACCCACGTATTTTACCCAGCGGTGAATTTCTTGCTTATTATCCTTCTCTCCGATTTTCACCGTAAAAGTAACTAAACATGAGGATTTAAAAGGAAAAAAAATGAAGAATAAGGGACAAGAGAAAATTGTGTGGATAAAAAAAAAAAATTGGCATAGCCCTGTGTTGTTGAGAGGAATGACTCACGCATTGTTGAGGGCCGCCTTCTTGTACAATAGAATCCACGCGTGATTTACAGCTCATTATCGAGTCTAACGTGCGGCCAACATTGTCGCTTGTGATAAATTAACGATGAGTTTATTTTTTTTTTTATATAAACAATTGGCACATCTACTCATACCACCATAATTGATGAAATTAAATAGAAAAAAATTAATTACCTCTTTCACTTTTTTATGAAAAAAAAAATGTGGGTGAATGTGGGTTATAAGATTGTTTCAATGGATGTAAAATGTTTTATGGGGTGGAAATTTCACTTGAATCGGCAGTAATTTTTTTTAGATTGTAAAACAGACTCCAATGAAATGATGTTTGGTGATATCAGCTGTTTTCTACCTATTTCACTACAGCATTCATTAAGATTGAATAAAATGAGCGATTCCATTATTTCAAGATACAATAAAGCATGGTAAATTATCCTTCAGAAATGAGAGCGATTTAAGTACAATACTCGTTACTTTGAATCAGATGTTGATGAGTGCACAGTTCCTGAGCTACAAACTGATGTATGTAGATATGGATGCATCAATACTCCGGGCTCTTATCGATGCGCCGATCCACTCGAGCTCAAGGATCAACCGGCCATTGAGAAGTGGAGGAACGAATGCCCCCGTGGATATCGGGCATCATCACTGGTTACATGTTCGGATATGACTATAGATTGTATCCGATTCCGATAAAATAAGTCATATTTATGTAAATCCCATTGCTTCACAAAAAACAAAAATTATTCCTTCGGGCTCAATAAACAGAAGTCACAACGTTTTTTTTTTTCTCAGAAAATAAGTCTTTCTGTTGCGAATGTTATCATCATCATCAGTCTCTTCAGTTATCTTGGGTGGTCATCCATTTAGTAGCCACCCTCAGCATTCCTTATCTTTCCCTAACTCTGCTATTCCAATGTCAACAGAGCGCTATCTCAGCATATCTGATGCAACCTTCCTTTCCTAATGGTTAATCATAATTTAAAATAATTCTTTGTATTCAAAAATTCCCTCTTTGTATTCAAAAGTTATAGAAGGGGTCGTCTCATTTGATAACTCAAATTTTTTATTACAATTGTTCATGATTTTTTTCACTCAAAATTTTTTCTAAATTGTTTTTCATCAGATATAAATGAATGCATTGACAACAATGGTGGCTGCGACGAAGTTTGCAAAAATACAGAAGGCAGCTATTTCTGTGCCTGCAACGGTGATGAGAAAATTCTCTCATCAGACGGAAGATCCTGTATAGGTAAGCATAAACGAAATAGAAGAAAAATATGAGAATTCAATTATACAAGATAGACAGGTTACATAACTGAATTGCGATTCTCGTTATCTTCCTGTCTTGCACTTGAGATGAGACGATTGTTTACCAGCTATTTGTGGGTTGGGGAGCTAATGAGAAGCCGATAGACGCTTGAAAATTGACTAGGGGACGGCCAACAGGCAATTTCAACGGTCCATGCTCCAATGGTTCTGTCTCTTATCAATTATAATGTTCGAGAACATTCCTCGTTATCAGAAATGATATTAACAAGTTTACTAAATGATTACAATTGAAAGTACCGAAATGGTAAACGAAAGGGCTTGAACAATATTGAAAATAATTAGCATTAGTCAAATAAGATTGTAAAAGTCCTCTATGAATCCCACCTCATAATCTCATAATTTACCCTTTACGAACTAAATAGCTTGATCCAGTGAATTATGTACATTATAATTCACAAACATAACGTATTTCCATTGTAATTCACAGAGATAAACGCTATCTCATGTCCACCGGTGAATCCAGTTAAACGAGGCACTTTAATATGCTCACGGCAGGGAGACGACAATACATGGCAACCGTACAGAGCCGTTAATCGACCTGGCACTAAGTGCTATTTGAAGTGTCCATGGAGTTATCAACTCCTTGGGGAATATCAAATCACTTGCCATGGGAATGGAGAGTGGCAGGGGCCACAACATGCCGATTATGTCAGTGAATTTACTAATCAGTTCCTATAATTAACCCTACGAAATACATAAATCAAGGTAAACTTACTTGTAAGTCGTATTTTAATTGCTGGAGTCTATATTTCAAGAAAGCGAGAAGAATTCGAATTACAATAGCAAAATTAACTTTGTGGTTTACGTGGAAAAACCCCTGTTCGTTACACTTAAGAAATGAACTATAGTTGTCAATTTTTAATAATTGTTGAGAGCTTAATAATATAAACAAAAATCAAATGAATTCGCAATCATAATTGAATCAATCAATTTGAATGTATTAATCACTAGATGGCTCCATATAAATCAAAAGATTGCATAATAACTTAAGTAGTAATGAAAAATAAGCCACGAAAGACTTGATAAAAAAAAAAAGTAAGGTTACGAAAAGTTCCATGCAAGAATAGCCAAGGTCAATTAATTAGAATCCTGGAGATGTTCAAGAATCTGAATGGGTCTCTGAAGCTGGTTGAATCGACGTGATTGGTTCCGGTTGTCAAGCAGTGAAACCAGCCCCGGCGTTGTTGATTTTTGGTAATGGTCGATACACGATAATTCAAACGTGTAGTTGAAGCATTTTGTCCGGCTTAAATGGTGAACTGAAGATACTGACGAAATGGTTAGTAACGTCGACCTGTAGCTTGCCAGTTTGACCATTCTTGTATTTTGTCCTGACTGTAAATTCCACCGGTTGCCAAGTTAGGGATTGACTTGTAACTCCATCCAGATTTGGTCACCTCTTCTACCTGAGCTGGAGGTTCTGAAGCTGGTTGTGACTTCGTAGTCGATTCCCTTTGTTCATCACTGTTCTGCGACCACTGTTGGTTCCATGTTTTTTGTCTATTGTTGTAGATGTCGTCTTGAGAGTAGATTCCACTGCTTGCCAAATTAGGTATCGGTTGATAAGACCATCCCAATTTTGTGTCTCGTTTGACGAGAATTGTAGGTAGAGCAGACACATAATTCCACATTAGGAACAGCATTAAGAATTTGAGGGAGATCATTTTTGTCTGTAAGCATGGACAACAGGAATTATCAGATGTCAAGATTTCTGTATCTGTTTTGGGAGTTTATAGGGCCGGAGAAGTCATGGCCAATTTTCTCTACAACGGCTCAACGAGATAAGAAAACGGTGGTGATTGGTAGAGCCCGTACGCGCTGCGGGTGGGATTGTAAACACAGAGAGATAACACGAGAGAAAAAGCTGGCACGAGTCAGAAGGTCAAATGGCGACAGAAAAGTAAATTCAACTAATAGATGATAAACGACGTGATGATCTCACTCAATGGACAATGGCTCAAAAACTACGTATACCAATGTCCGATGACTTTTAACGGCAGGGTAATATAGAATTACATGAAACGTCGAATAAATATTTCAAACACCGATATTTCTATGAAAAATAACGAAAAAATTAACGAATCCCGAGATCCACAAAAACCAATGCTGTGAATAACTTGATTTTCATGATTTTGACAAAATAAATTGGATTAATTGAATAGATCAATTAGCAGGATTGAGCATAACTCACAGATGGAAGTTTTCGACGTGACATTGTCAAATACCGGTAATTTACGTCTAAAACGTTCAAAATTTCAGAAATTGCCATAAATATTAGAAAACGCGATTAGCGGTACTCAGTTTGCTATTAAAACAATTGTATAGGAAAAATCCTCTGGGAATTATATGCGGCAGATGGCATAAGATTAAGCATAAGGGTCAGATATTTGAATCAAACGAAAGTGCCAGCTATGAAGGCCGAGTTATTTTTTTTTTTAAATCACATGAGTGAAATCTTATTGATTTAATGGCGTTGAAATACACAAAAAGCGCATGTTCATTTTTTCTGTAGAAACTTTATGACGATTTCCACGATATTAATGATTAATACTTTATAGATAATTATGTACGCCCTTTGCCTTGGACGCCAGACTATTTTGCTCAACCCGGAGAAAATAGACAAAAGACGGACTGCAACTATGACTGAAAAAACTTAAACTTACCCGTACTCTAGTTTGCAAGGGGAAGGGAGGACGATACTCCCTCTTTGCACTCCTGGGTTTGACCAAATGAAACGCAAAATACCAATTTTATGCTCCAAAGAATAAAATATATTCAAGATAATATTCAAAATAATAATAATATAAAGAAAATTAATTTCAGGATTCTATATAATCCTAAACTCAAAATTAATGAGGACAATTGCCTCTTTAGCAATAATTAATGATTGCAATGTACTGTTAACCAGAAATAACTCAAATAATAGTAATAATTCAATAAACTCAAAATAAATCTTTAGAAAAAATGAAAAGAAGGAGGGAAAATTCCCTCCACTGGACTCGAGACAAAAGACAAAATAAATTGAGAAGTTATGGATGTTACGTAACTCACTCAGCTCGTTGCAAAGGTCCAGGGTCTCGATTGGGTTGTCCAGGTGGCTTCCTTCTACTGGATATTGTCCACCCCTCTCAATAATTAATTCTAATACTCGATAATCTGTTAATCTCTCCAATATCCTCCAAAAACTCTATTATTCTCAACGAAAAATCTGTTAATCTCGAAAATCTATTAATTCCCAACAAATCTATTAATCACGACAATCTATTACTCGACAATCTATTACTGTTACTCTATTAATGAGCTCCTGCCTGGACTATGTCTCGGGTGGAACTGCGGTACCCACAATTATTCCTGTAGGCCCACAGATATTACAAATTCGTCCAAAAAGGGGCGGGGCAATTCCCCCCTATACAGGCATATACTGTTACAACTCACTGATGAACGACCCTGGACCTTGAGCTTCGTGTACAAAATATAATATTCTCATTTAATTTGAATAATTCTTCGGGATTAATTTCCCTTGATGTACGGATAGTTTGGACATCCTTCCTTCCTTCCTTCCTTCAGGTATTGGATGGTCCTGGTCCAGGCTCTCTTCTTTTGACTCCAAGAAATTTTTCTCAGAGTCTCCTCTTGCTTTACCGAGCCTCATTCCCATGTATAATTATATGGAATTAATATTGGTGTCTCTTGGGTCTTCTGCGCCATCCCAGTGGTTTCTTTTTATAAAGAGAGGGAGTGTGAGCTCCCCCCGAGACTTTGACTACTATTAACTTTAATAAATGCATGACTCTACCGACTGTGACCTTGACAATTGTCACAACTTATTCCTCAAAAAAAAATTCTGAACATAACTTTCAATTGAAATTTTAGCAATACGACAATATTTTTTTTTTCATCCGGTAAGAATGTAGAAAAAAAGGCCCCAGAAAAAAAAAAAATACAGCGCATTTCAACACATCGGTGCGTGGTCTATTTTTTCTTCGACATAAAGACCGGACATGTCGTGGGATAAATATTTTGAGTCACATCGTGTATGATTGAAATTATTCTCATTAGTGATTAATTCATCGAAACGAATCATTCACTCATCAAAATGATACGGCAATTTTTTACCAGAATAGCCGCATCAGATATATTGCTTTTCAACAATTTTCATTCGATTTTATTCTCATTCTATTTATTCACCGGAGAAAATCTATCACTGATGAAAATGATGATTACGCGTGCTATGTGGAAAAAGGTTGTATGAACTTTTTTCTAATTTATTTTTAAATTGGTGGAAAAAGGTCGTATGTGAAATTCTCTGGGTGATGTAAAATCTCGACGTTTTGGGACCAAAGGAATTATTACATTCTGTGGTAACTTTCGATGACCAAAATCATACGATCCTTTTCCACTAATAACTCATAAAAGTACTTTTTTTTTTCTTTTCAAATTGGTGGAAAAAGGTCGTATGAAACGTTCTCTGGACGACGTCAAATCTGGACGTTTTGAGACCAAAGGAATTATTCTGGGGTAACTTTCGATGACCAAAATCATACGAAAAAAATAATAATTTTATGAATTATTAGTGGAAAAAGGTCGTATGATTTTGGTCATCGAAAGTTACCACAGAATAATTTCTTTGGTCCCAAAACGTCGAGATTTTACATCGCCCAGAGAATTTCACATACGACCTTTTGCCACCAATTTAAAAATAAACTAGTGGTGCGTTGTTGGTCGCTCGCAAGCTCGCTCCCATGGGTGAATGCGTTGCGATATTAGTGTGACCCGTTTAGCGGGTCGCAACAATAACTTCCCGGTTTCTCCTTCATTATTGTAAGTGGAGAGAAGCTAAGAAAAATTTGCAAAGAAGAATCTCTGTTTCTGCAAGTGAATGAAATACAAATCGTCATCATTGAAAATTCATGGTCAACAAATCAACTAGAAATTCGATGATAATTCAGTTTTCCATCAATTTTTTCGTCAAATTTTTCGCATATTTTTTGTAAATAACTACAGAACTGCTGAGGCGATCGTCCCCAAAAACTAATCAATTCTAAGTTACATGAAGTTGCGTTAATTGAAGCAAAAAAAATTGACATTGCACCGTCCGTTCAAGAGAAATCGTGTCCCAATAATTTTAGCATCACATACATTTGCACATATCCAGGGTATTGATGTTACACATCTCACAAAAATTGGGGGTTCGTAGAGTGAAACAATACAATTTCAATACCGCAAAAATAAATAAAATCAGATAATAAACATATAAATAGTAACCATGAGAATTTTCCGTTATTCAGCCAATAATATCATGAAGGACCGCTGCCATGATGACGTGAAGTTAGATACTGTCGTGAAGGGATTCAAGTTTTATATTGAACTGATTATGGTAATTATGGTAACTTATGATGGTAATATGGTATTAAAGCAAGATTTTGGCGAAAGCCACTGCGATGATTGAGTCAACATGGGATGCGACGATTGTGGTGAAAGCCACAGCGGTAATTGAATTAATATTGAAGGCAAAAATTTGAGGTACAGCCACCGATGTGAATGAAACACTTGAATGCATCAATTGTGACATGATATGGCGGCGGTCTTCCCTGATATTGATGGGCTGAAGAAGGAAGCATTCTCATAGTCCCCATTTAAATGTTTATTATCTGATTCTATTAATTTTTGTGTTTTACTCTACATACCCCCAATTTTTGTGAGGTATGTGCTGATAACATCCTGTATAATGAATGGATCAGAACGTTTGATTCCCATCTGCTCTCTTTTTTTCTGTCTTTTACTCTTAATTGATTCATCGTTCTTATCGCGTTGTTCTTGACAAGAAGCTGGCTCATTTTCACTCGTTGGATGAATCATGCCATTTTTTGCTTCTTTACGGCGCATAGTTTTTCTCTTTCTGTTTATTTTTCTTCTGGAGAGTCGTTTAGATCTCATTTTCTCCGTGAAATTCCTCTGTTTTTTTCTCGCAGAAGTTTTGTCGCCAAAAGCTGACGATTCCTTCTGTTATGATCACTCTGATGTCGCTCGTAGCAGACAATTTTCGGATTGTCAGTAAGATCTTAATTTTATATCGTCTATGGCATACAATTGCTCTGATATTTATTGACTGTCACCTATGGCAGACAATTGCCCTTATATTTATTGGCTGTTGCCTATGGGAAACAATTGCTACTATTTTTACTGATTGTAACTTCTGGCTGATACTGATTTCCTCTCTTTCTTTATTGATTATTACAATTCTGCTGAAGGCAAGAATTATACTAGTGTTTAGGAAGAAAATTCTCAAAAAAGCTCTGATAACGTTTCTCTAAGATGGATCGATCACAGCTGATTATCGAATGATGGCGGATGCTCTTTCGTAGAGATGCGAAGGCTTCATGTGACGGTCACATGACGAAGCCCCCATGACCAGTGACCCGGTCACAATTTTCTTTTCCCATGACCGTCTCAATTGGCAAAAAAATGGTGACGGTCATTTTGCAACTATATAGTTGAAACATGTTTTTTTCAACCATCCCAAATTTTTTTTTCGTAAACCATTAATTTCATTCAATCTCTTAAATATTCTAATCTAAATTCTCCTATCATTTCCAGTAATTTTACCAGATAATAATCCGGCTCAACACCGACAGCTTCAAAATTGAGGTTAGATTCTCATCAGGTGATCAGGTTATTGTGAATAACCTGCAGTTTAACTACTCTGTTCCGAAAATGAAAACTTCAATTATGCTCTGATATCTAAGTTCAAAAATAATCTGTAAGAAACTATTTCATGATTTAATAAAAAAAATGAGTTGTGCAGTTGCACGAGAATAATGCAATTCTTTGGATCATGAAAATTCAAACTGAAATATGAATTTAAATTGATAACATGACATACATCAATTATATGACCGTCACAAATTAGAAAATATTCATGACCGACATTTTGCATCTATATTGATGATTTTATCGTGGACAAATTTATTATTTGAATTTATAATTTTTGTGACCGTCACAAATTTTTTGTGACCGCCATTTGTCTTTAGAAAATTTGCGACGTCACATGACCGTCATAAGACCGTCATTTTTGGTCATATGACGCGAACCCAAAAATGACGGTCATTTTGCATCTCTACTCTTTCGTGAGAAACCCCCCCCCCCCTCTCAGGAACAACTTGAATCCTTCACGGCAAGATTGCGTACTGTCCAGTACTCAAAACCACTAATGTATGTTACTTCATTGCCGATGATTGCTCGGGTATTGAAGAGGATCATTATTTATTTCATTTATTATCTTTATTGAATAATAAATGTTAAATGTCATTTGTTGATTCATCGTTTTTTGTTTTTCGAATGGAATACGAAAAAAAATATTTCAGAAAAAAAAAATATTAGCAAAATAATTTCATTTTCAGAATGTTTTTTAGCATTCGCCTCTCTTCAGCCGCTTTAATTGATTCGGCTCCTGCGTGGAGGTCAGCGAAAGTAAAAAAAAAATAGAAAAAAAATATTTGAAAATTTGAAAAAAAAAAAAACGAAAAACAGAAAATGCAATTTTTTATCTTATGTTTTCCTGGAAAAACTGGAGAACAGCTGGAACAATTTTCTCCAAAATCCTTTCCGCTCTAAGTTGGATGGAGACGCTTCGATTGCACCATTGCTGACCTCGATCACATCATCCGTTCACGAGATATCGTAAACCAAAATTTTTGGCCACATACGGACACCTCCACACACACACACACACACACACACACACACACACACACATACATGATCTTGAAAATTATCGGGGAGTGTTGTGGTGACCTTGAAACGTGGAGATATGATGAAAATTCGATTTTCGATTTTCGGGGTGATTACAATAACTTCCCTAACCCGGGAAGTTAATTAGAAAAAAGTTCATATGACCTTTTTCCACATAGCACGCGATTTGTTAGATTGGAATTCGACGTACTTAGGCAGAGTTGTTTTGTAAGTCGAAATCCATTCTAATGAATTTTCTTTATCATTACTGCCTATAACTGATCTCCCCGACATTGCTCAGACACAAGAGATAAAAGAAAACGAATAACAAAAACGTTGAAAAATCATTGCGATGTAGATATTTTTAGAATTTGCTCGTTAAAAAGTCATCAAGAATTTTTTGATTTTCCAAGCTGTTCAAGATATTTTCAACACGAGTCTAAATGATAGAATTATTGAAAAAATCATAAGAGACTTTCAATAATTATTGAAATGAAGACGATTGTTGAAAGTTTCCGAAAATTCATGAATTTTCTCCAAAAAATTCCATCGCGACGATAGACCATCAGAAAGTGTCAAAAATTGTCAGAAACTTTTGAAGTAATTTACCGGTATCCGAATAGTTTTTCCCCGGAAAAAATTTTCCGGTAAAAAAATCCCGGAATTTTGTGCCCGAAAAAAAATTCCCCAACAGAACTTTCCCCGGAAAAAATTTCCCCAGCAAAAAATTTCACGGAAAAAATTTTCCCTGTAAAAATGTATATATCACTTTTCAGAGTTAGTAATTGTTCGATGATTACGTCAGGGGGAGGGGGTGGGGGGAACCACACACACATCGGAGTGATACAACGCACCCGGAGTTACTACCAAAGGGGTAGTTTTTGGTGGTATGTGTGCCAAAAATTGAAAATCGGTGGCTCATACGTCGGTTCGATATGACGGAGATTTCGAGAATTTTTTTGAGAGTGATTTGGTTTGGGGAATATTTTTCCGGGGAATTTTTTTCCAGGGAATTTTTTTCCGGAGAAATTTTTTCCGGGAATTTTCTTCCGGGAATTTTTTTCCGGGGAAAATAATTCCTAGAACCAATTTACCTGTTTCTGACGTGTCTAAAACTACGTAATTTACCTTATATAATTTACTTGCCCAACCCTGTCAATTAGGAATGAATCGTCGGACGATGAATGCGATCTCACCAGGTAAATAGAATGGAAATTGATTATAACATCTCTCAATGAGACCCAACAGAATCATCTGTCTATATTAAGAAAATAGCGATTATACTCACCACTCCAGAAGATACTCAGTTACACGTTTCAGCAAATTTCCAGGGCCTCAAAAATATTTCAGCTTCAGCAATGACTCCCAACAAAATTATCGGAAAATGGTATTATGGGCCACAATTAAAAAAAATTCAGTTACGACAAAAACGGTGTTGCCTAAGCGCACACCAGACGACAAATGAGGTGACAAGCCGCTTATTCGATAGTCCCACAAACTACGACTATGTTATTCGGCGACGCAATAAGAGTTGAATGCTCTGATTGGGCATTGAAAGCGTACCGAAACAGAGCCAATAGGAAAGTTCTAAAACTCAAATAATGTCCGGGAGCCTGACAATCAATCGACCTTGAGACCCCTACTGAATTTGCAAACTTCAGCGATTGAAATATGGTTTTTATGAAAACTTTTGTCTACCTTTAGTTGTTCAGATTGAATCATCTGCATCTGGTATTTTTTGGGTTGAAGAGAATTCGTTATCAAGTCCATCACATTCATTCTTGATCAACAGGTCAACACACTCCTTGAGATCCTCTTCTTTCACAATTTCTATTATCCTCTCCGCTGCTGCCAATTCGCTCCGTGATGCCTCACTTGTCCACCCAGGTTTTCTGCAGATGGACAGCACAGCTTCTGCAGCAGCCTGGGCTTTACGTGCTTCACAAGTATTTCTCATTGATATTTCCAAATCCACTTGCAATTGCTTTATCGTCTCTTTATCCACCTGTGCCTGCATCTGCCACATATTTTTCTCTTTCTCGAACATTTCTTCAAACTCTTTTCTCAATTTGTGATGCTGGGTGACAGCGTCTTCAGTCAGGGATAATTTAATGCGGAGGATTGTGAGTTCTTTCTCCATCCGTCTCAATTTCTCCTGATTATCCAGCGAAGATCCATTGTTCTTTGGGGGTTCCGGAGGTGTCTCATGGTCCACAGGTGGAGATCCGAAACTGTGATTGCTGCAGTTTTTCATTTATGAATAGAAGAAAAAAATTTAAATTGATGATGAAAAAGTCGTTACACAACGAGTTTGAATAGTTCGCGGGTGTGCTAGCCTCGACCAATCATGTTTCGAGGGGAGAGAACAACCGAAGATACCCGAGTGTGCTCGTGCGAACCTGTCGAGACACGCTTCGTCATTACCCCTCGGGCATTTGCGACGTTAACATCATTGTCGTTTATCGAGTAGAGAACAAAGCGTGGAGTGTTTTAGTGAATTCTGAAGCCTTTTGCACGGTTTTCTGGTGAGTTTATCATTTATTATATATAATTAAATACATTAGAATTATTCCGTGATTATTAATTAGTGTGGAAATGCGGTTTTTCAGTGAATTTATTGAATATATTTGAAGCGGTAAAATTTTTTTCACATCTTTCTTTCTTTGAATTTACTGCAGTTTTTTTCTAATAGAAAGGGGAATTTCAGGGCAAAATATTAATTAAATCGTGAAAAATTACTAGCATCAGTTGTTTTTGAATTTTTATCCCATTTTTGTCGGTTGAAAAATGAGGGAAAATAGGGAATAAATAAATTAATACATTAGAATTATTTTTTCACTCCAATTCCGGGAATTTATGTCGCTTTATTCTACCTCTAACGCCATTTTTTTCCCCCGAAAAATTCCGTTGAACAAAGAGAAAAATTTTCAATTCAATTTTTTTTTTTTTTTTTTAAATCATTAGTGTGACGTCCGTCGAAAAATGTTAATAACATACATTTTTCCAATTATAAAATAATTAATAATTAAATATTTCCGCAAAGAAATAAAGCGAATATGAAGGTCTAATTGATTAAATCTATGAATTGAATAATAAATAAATGACCCAGAAAAAATGATTGAAAATAGATAAAGAGACGACCATAAAAAAATGCGTTGATAATGAATTATAATCATTTATGGAGGGAGAAAGGTGTATTCCCGAAATAAATATCATTACAAGCTGATAATAGAAAAACGAATTTAGAATATTAGAAGCAAGGTTAAATGAGTCAAACTCTATTCGTTACGTGTCCAGAATATTAGGAGCGACTAAGCTACTGTTTCACTTGAAGCCGAATCATCATCAGGAGCGATGACTCAACAGGAAATTGAAGAGCTAAATTCGGCAATAACAAGCCTATCTAAGCTACTGTTCCACTTGAAGCGGATGTGTGGTACCCCCGCTCTAAAACAGTACAAAAAAAAGGAAAGCCAAGGTTGAAGTGGACAAAGACGTGTATCTAGCTTTCGCGGCCCAAATATCGACCGTTTCTATTGGAGTAAGGTAGATGGAAAACCTCTAAGTCACGCCCACTCTTGGTGGCACAGTTGGGAGGAAGCCGAAAAATTCCGATGTACAATGGGACGGACTTAGAATACTTAATCAGGCTAAACGACGATTCAACAGGAAATCGGGAAGGTCAACAAGAGAAAAGCTTATAAAACCTTGGCCATTTCCTGTGATTCATGTTGAGGAATTTGTCGAATAATAGAATTTATAATCCAAGACTTGGGAAAACAGGATGATGCTTTCATGCTCTTTAATGGCAAATGAACCAATCACAGGGCTACTCCCGAAACGTATACAACCAAGAAGACACACCTAGGTGTGTGAGAATCTCACGTAGATGTGGCCTAGAGCTAGAGTATATAAAGGGGACATTTTTGGAGACCGAGCAGTTGCAGTCCAGTTCAGTTCAGTTCCAGTTCCAGTTCACAGTTCGCAGCTCGAGGTCAAGTCGACCACAGTTAGGCAGTTCCAGTTCAAGTTGACTAGTAGAGAAACACCCGTTCTCTGAAATTTCTCAGTCCTACAGTTTGGACATGTACATTCAATTTCAATTTGAATGTCTATAGAGTTTTCATAACTTCGTTTTGATAAAAGTCTTTCATGACTTATTTCATTGAAACCAACAAGTCTCCCATGACTTACGTTCAATGAATAGAATCTTTCGCGATTCGTTATCAACTTGTACTGATAGATATTTTACTGCATTTATACCAAGAATAGTAGAACTCATTCAGTAACCAAATCTGCGCAATTGTAAACAAAAAGGTAATTCACGTAAGTTATAAAATCATCATAATTATTGTAAACTCAATTGATTTCAAGATTATAAAACCTCAGTTATAGAAACCATTTGTTGAATTAACCCTTGTGCCTTCCGAACAAAATTACTTCCCATCCGTGCTATTGACCGCAAGGTTAGGCTAAAAAGGGAACGAGTTAGTTAATGGGTATTTATGGAATTATATGGATTATTTATTTATTACGTTCCAAATTAACTAGGTACTAGAAATTCAATTTTGAATCTAGTGATCTGAGATATTTTCCTCTCATTCAAACATTTGATTGGCAAAGTTTATTTTTTTGGAAACGTTATTACACTTTTCGTTGGATTTATCCATTTCTGACGTAACATTAGTAAGTGAAGAAAATAGTTGAGTGTTTTTTTGAGAGATATTATTATTTTCTTCGAAGAAAAAAAAAATTTCAGAATTATAAGTTTTTTTTCCACGTCAAAAATATTCAATTACTCAATTAATTTATAACTGAATTTTATTGATAAAAATTGAAGCTTTTTTTTTAAATTAAAAAACGATATAAATTTTTCAAACTTATTTATTACATTGAGTTACAAATATCCTTCGAATAATTAATCACTCGAGTGTATACAAAGAAATTATTTGTGAAGATGTTTATTCGCGTATTTCATCGACAAACGACCGTGAAACGAGATCTAAAGTGAGAGAGGGTGATGTTTACGTCATTCCTCTTACAGTGTGTGTTACACTTTGTCCGAGTATGCCTTCGTAATAATCATGATAATAAACGTCATCCAAGTTTGAATTAAATTTGAAAATTATATAAATCATATTTTACGATATTTTGTCAATCATCTCGAAATCATGTGATTTGAGAAGACAATGTCAAAAGACATTTTTTGTAGGGGTGAAAATTTTCAACAAAAAATGTCTCTTGATATTATCTCATAAAATTACTCATTATCGAGATAAATCAGAGGGGGGGGGGAGGAGAGGAGAAGAGAGTTCGTTTCGAAAAATTTGAAACAGACTAGTATATCAATTAAATTTGATTAAATAGGGGGGGGGGGGGAGGAGAGAGTTCGTTTCAATAAAATTGAAATGGACTGGAATTTTCTTTAAATTTCATTGTATAGAGAGAGGGGGGGGGGGAGGAGAAGAGAGTTTGTTTCGAAATATTTAAAACAGACTAGTATATCAATTAAATTTGATTAAATAGAGAGGAAGGGAGGGGGGAGAGGAGAAGAGAGTTTGTTTCGAAATATTTGAAACAGACTAGTATATTAATTGAATTTGATTAAATACAGAGAGAGAGGGGGGGGGGGGAGGAGAAGAGAGTTTGTTTCGAAATATTTAAAACAGACTAGTATATCAATTAAATTTGATTAAATAGAGAGAGAGAGAGGGGGGGGAGAGGAGAAGAGAGTTTGTTTCGAAATATTTGAAACAGATTCGGGTTTTGTTTAAATTTGATTAAATAGGGGGGGGGGGGGGGGGTGGGGAAGAGGAGAAGAGAGTTTGTTTCGAAAAATTGGAAATGGACTCGGATTTTGTTTAAATTTCATTGAATAGAGAAGGGGGGAGAAGAGAGTTCGTTTCGAAAAAATTGAAATGCACCCTTCGTTTCAAAAAAAAACCAAATGCACCCGGATTTTCTTTAAAGTCAACTTGACCCTTGATATAATTTTGTTTTTTTTTCAAATCATGTTGCAGAAATGGAAATTGATACTGATGAATCCAACGAGAGCGAAAAGACGGAGGAGGAGGAGGAGGAGGAGGAGATGGAAATTGATGATGATGATGATGATGATGATAATTACTGCTCTCGATGCTTTTGTCCTGGTCATCTCAGTCAAGAGGACAAAGCATGCCGCCACTATCATCGACGTTTTACAGAAAAACGTTTTGGTGCAAATCCAATTCGAAAAACAACGAAAATGGGTTTACTAGCAGCTCTTGGTAATGACCTATTTTTGGAACCTATTCGTCAACATGTTTGCATTATGTCAGACATAATGATTGAAGGATCAATTTTAATTGAGTCAATGGTGAGGAGCAAACATGACAAGTTTTACGAGTGGCTAGGGAAACACAAAAAAGACGAGCCAAACTTTACATTTTTCTTCAAGGCATTGTGTTTTAATAAAAAAGAGACTAAAAAAGATGTTAATCATCCAGATACGTGGATCAAAGAATATATTAAAAGAGAGGGAAATTACACTGGGGGATATGATATAAGTCACAGGGTTCATGCAGTTAATATGCAAGAGACTGTATATCGTACTGCATATAAAAATTTGATTGTTCTCAATGCTTATCGACTTGTTCGAAAATATATTTCTAAAATATATTTGGAAAATGTTGAAAAAGAAATAGAAAGTGAGGAGATTACTGATGACGAGAAGATTCAAGAATTAAAGACAAAATCAAAACAAGATGTACATGACCAAATGAATAAATTGTTTAATGGAGAAGTGGAGCAGAAAGATTTGCCTGGAATTTTGGGAAAGGAAGAATACAAAAATCTGCAATGGCCACCAAGGGCATCAAATTGGTGGCATTTCATTGGGTTTTTTGTTGAACTTCAACAACACATTTCTTTAACATCATGTCCAATATTTCACCATGGCCTACATCATGCACACATCACAAGTGAAGTCCTTTTTGACATGATCAAAAGACATCATCCCAGATGGCTGCCCGGTAATTGGGCAACTCAAAAATGGACAACCGAGGAAATAATATCAAACGTATGGAACAAGGTATTCAGAATTCAAGTGATTGACAAAGAGATAAGTAAACAATTTGGAATGTACGTCACTACAAATGGTGTAGATATCTCTGTACATCGAGTATATAAACGACCACCAGAAAGTAAAAATACGACAAAGGATTTAAAGGACAAAAAACAAGATGGACAGCAACAGCAACAACAATTCACTTATACTCTTGATGAATTCGATCACATGATTGGAATTGACCCAGGATACTGTGCTATGCTTGGATGCATATTAACGAACAATATAAATTTTAACGAAGACTATGATGAGAATGGTATACCACGCAGTGATAAAGAGACTCGTCTTATTTTTAAATCAAAACATTATCATCGTGATGCCGGGGTTCGTGATAGAAAGAGGGCTCTGAAAAGAATGTGTACTAGTAAATCAGAGACTTTCGTGACAAATTTGCAGGAGAAATATCGGGAAATTATTAAAAGGGATTTCAAGGAATATTATGAGAAGCGATATAAAGAACTAAAGGAAAAGGCAGAGAGAGCTCAGGAAGCTGCTAAACGACGTCAGAAAGCTCAAGAAAATAAAAAGGCCAGGAAAGCTGAGGAAATGAGGAAAAATGGAAGGGATCCTGCCAAAATCACAGACAAGAGGAAATTAAGAAAGCAACAGGGATTTCGCAAAAAACCACCAGAGTGCAAACAAGAAGAAAAAAATACCAAGTCGACTAAGAAACCTAAAAAATCTAAAGAACCTATAAAACCTGAAGATGTCAAAGTTGATCTCACTCTTAATGAACCACTAACCCATAAATTAACAACACAATGGCGTTTAGAGTGCTTCAAAGAATTACAACCAATTTATGCTCGTCCAAAAGTGGTGCGTCTCAAGTGGGACAGGTACATCAGAACCTAGAAAGAAGTTAAAAAAATACTCGACAAATTGCGGTACAAGGGACAACAAAAGAAAAAATATCACAATCATGGTAGAAAGAAGAGGAGAAAAAAGAGGAAAAAGGTATTGGTGATGATTGGCGAATTTCGATTGCCCAGTGGCATCAAGGGCCACCGGAGAACACCACTGCGTGCTGTAAGGAGAGCGTTGGAGGCAGACAATGATTTTGTCGTTGTCAAAGTTGATGAATTTCGTACTACAGCCAATTGCTCCAGGTGTAATGGTCCGTGTCCACCATCCAAATCCCCCCACAGATTTCAATATTGTCCATATTGTGAAATCACATGGCACAGGGATGTGAATGCAGCACGAAATATCTTACGGCTGGGGCTCATACTTGTTGGATTACTTGGAAAAAAATCAATGTGGAATTGGGATAATTTTCAACGTGGCAATGACGTTAAACCACCACCACCACAATACTCTGCACGTAATTGCAGAAATTCATCAAGTAAGAATAATAAATTTAATTTTTTTTCCTCCCCCTATTTCCATTTAAATGAAATTATAAAAAATAATCAATATAATTTGTTTTCAGGTAATTCATCCATGCAGCAAGGATAGGCAAATGGCAACGGCGTTAGGGGAATAACCATGATGCATCTTAGCAGTGGAGAACACACTCGCCAAGATGCTACTGGTTTTCCCCTATCCAATGCCATCTCCATCATCATCCTGCTGCATCAAATTAAACTATTAGCGGACTTACGCCGAGTCGTTCCCCTGGATATACTCAATTGTGTTTTTCCCCGCATCAACAGCCGAGATCATAAATTATGCTGTATGTGATGTGATAGGGATGTATGCAGTTATTCATCTGAAAGTTTTTGTTAAGGATGTTTAGAATTTCAATTGAGCAACTCGCAAAAGAAAGAAAAAAAAAATTTCAAATAATTGATTAACGATATGAAATAATTCTTTTACTAATTTAGAAGTCATGTAGTGGACTTTTTTCTCAACAAAAACTAAAATTATGGCAAAATTCAATGAATATAAACCTATTTGTGACTACAGTAGTAGTAGCGAATTTTTGATCGCGCAACGTCGCATTTATCGGCTGATAGGGAGATCGTAACTGTTTATATAATTTGGATTTTAATAAATCTCAAATAATTTGGTTGATTGTCAATCCCCTCTGGATATTATTTATTCTTAAAATTATATTTATGATGATGATGACAGCTTACGGAATTTGCTGGGTTATGTTGTTTTTCTGACGGCCAAAAAGGATTCAACGTAACCTACATTACCGATATCACTCAGCTGTGCGTACGATGTTGTCGACTCGTAATGGCGGCCAAAATTTTTCTCGTCAATTCAAAAATGAAATGAAAATATCTCTCTTATATTGATGGGTAGCCCCATTTTTCGCGTGGGCAAAATATTGCCCGTTTCCCGGTGTAAGTCACTTGAAGTTTTTTTTCAAGATCATGAGTGTCTATCCTATCGCTTTTTTTTTAAGCACACGCGGTCACGGTTCTCCCATAAGAGTAATGATACCCAGAACAGTTTTCAGAATCTAATTTCTCATTAGAATGCTTGGGTTGGGGGTTTGAGATTGCTATCAACTCGTGGCTTCGGTATTCAACTGTTATGTTAAGAAAAATCGAAATTTCTTTGAATATTGTGAGTTTATGGTAAACATCCTTAATTCTCGTGTAAAATTTATCGTTTGATTGGCCGGGGAGACATGCACGAGGACACAAAATACTCAAAACTTACAAAAGTTGCATCAGACTCTTCAATTCCTTCGATTCCATTGATCGTCACTGGGTCTATGGCCTGCAGAACAGCTCCGCCATCAGCGTCAATCTGTATTGACATTGAGAGCCCCTCAGCAGTCTGTATCATAGATCTTTTTTTTTTAACTGCAGCACCTTTGGTTCTCGTTTTCCAATCCTGATAACTCTGCAAAATTGTTCAGTTTAAAGTCAATTTTTTTATTTATTTTTCAATTATTTTTTATCAAAAAAATCCGGTATGAATTCCCTTGGCTATCAACGTGACTTTGCTTTTCGCTACTGCTTCTAGATGGAATTGATGAAGGAGTGAGGAAAGGAGATATAATTTTCTGCACATATTTTTGGAAGGAAAGGGTTTTAATAAATTTGTAAAGGGATTATTTTAGTGAGCAATTGCGGCATCTCGAAAAGAGATCTTTCCATATTTTTTGCAGAGTATTGGTTTCGAAGATATTCCAAAAATAATCAAAATATCAATTTTACATGTCAAAAGGCATTCAGAAAAATTGTTTTCGACGTATTAAACCATTAGGCAAACAGAATAATCGACGAGGAAACCAAATAGACTAATCAGTTTTCGACGACGAAAATCATTTGACCAAACAAGATTAGACGAAAAAAAAAAACAAGTAGGCCATCACTCCCATACGGCTGGTGTTAAGCATTGGAAGGAATGCGTTATGTACTATTATTATTCTATTATTATAATTGTTATAATATGTTTCTCCTTTTTTTTCTACCAATTTTATTGGTAGTAAGCTTCCGGATGGATTTTTAATTAATTCATTCTGTTCTGAAATTTTGCGCTCAACCCTCAACACCAAACTTCATCTTATTTGAAGCAGAAAAAAACGAGAAAGAAATAGTTGATTGTCTGTATCTCAAGAACTAATGGACATATCGATCTCAAATTTTACACAGAAGTCTAACTCGACAATATCAAATACTAATCAAAATTTCAGATTCTCACTTCAACTTCTAGTCGAATTATAGTCTGTATGAGCGAGTTTCGAGAATGAAAATAGAAAAACTGCTATATTTTGAAAACTTTCAATCGGAGGATATATATATTTTGATTGTGCTAGGTAGAAGCCATCATTTTGAAAAAAAAATCAAATCAATCTAGTAGTTTTTGAGATATTGAAAAAAATAATTTCTCCGGAAGTAATGGTCCGATTGCGCCCATACACAATCTCAACATTTAGTTTCACAAATTCTAGAATCATACCAAATTTCAACTTTCTATCTCCATTATTTGTCTAGTTATCGTGGTCACACCGATTCCAGAATGAAAAAGAAAAACGGGCATAACTGTTTCATCTTTCTATGATCGATGGAAATATTTCGAGTCAAATCGATAGATATAATGATGACGAATATTTTGAGGGGAAAAAAATTTTGATCGGTTGAATAGTTCTCGAGATATTTGATAAAAACTATTTTTGAGAAATCGCTATCTCAGGAACCGCTGAGTCGATCATGTTGAAATTTTGCACACAATTATATCCCATTGATATCTTTTATCGGACGAAATTTCAGATTTTTCTCATTGTTATTTGGGCAGTTACTGAGAGAATTGTGAAATTTTTTCCGCATATACACACACACAGACATTTTCTAAAAACATCATATCTTAGCGTTTCATGACATTTTACATCATTTCCCGGCAAAATTGGACGATGTCAAAAATAATCGATTACATAGCTTCCACATCCAGAAGCAAAAATAGACCAATCGGTCGAAAACTGATTGCCCTATTTGTTTTTTTTTTATATTTCAGAAAGTTTCAACGATTCCGAATGAATTTGATAGTCCTTACGCTAGTGCTCATACTGTGTAAGTTTTGGGGTCCGTGAGATAATTTGGGTGGAATTAATGTTTTTTGGGTCGCTGATTCCGAATCTGTTGGTTATTTTTGCGAAAACGTGTCGCACGAATTGTTATTAACAATTTAATTGTTTAAATCGCTCCCGCAGCCAAACTATGGGAGGTAGGGAAAAATTTTCAAATTCAAAAATATCCGAAATTTAATAAGGAATAATTTTTATATCATGTTAATTTTTCGCATCTCGCTTAGATTATGAGATATAACTAGGTGATTGATCGCGCGACTCCGCACCGCGCTCTCGGGATGGCGCGCGACGTATACAGGGCCAAGTTGGTCGCACGGAGCATTATTCTGTGTATATTTTTAGGCACTTCCTTTTTTTTTCACTGAAAATCTAGGAGGTATTTCTCCAGGACCCCCCAATGAATATTCAATCGAAAAATTGCAGCCATAAACCTTTTTACATATCGAAAAAAAATATCAAATTCGATAACTCAAATTTCTCGAGATAGGCCATTTGGGAGATTTTCCATCCGGACACTTGCCTTCACTTTTGACATAGTAGGACCCGTTTTTTTTCACTAAAAATTTGCCAGGTATTTCTCCAGGACCCCCTAATGAACCTCCAATCGAAAAATTGAATTCATAAACCTGTTGACATGTCGAAAAAAAATATCTAAATCGAAACTTCAAATTTGGCAATTTAGGCCATTTGGGAGTTTTTCTATTCCGACACTTGCCCTCACTTTTGACATAGCTCGGACACTTTTTTTTCACTGAAAATTTAGGAGTTATTTCTCCAGGACCCTCCGATGAATATCCAATCCCAGGCATTCGTAAGATTCAATCAACCGTCAACCGATTTAGACTGGTTTCGCTACGTAAAATCTAAACCATCTTGGGGTATGAGACTCGAGGGGCTATTCACAATCAAATTGGGTGACACCATGATTACGAAATGAGCGTGATTACACGTGATTACGGTCGTGATTACGGTGAACGTGATTACGGTGATTACCACTGCCAAAAACGGTGATTACGTGATTACGAATGATTACCGTGATTACAGTCAGTGATTACCGAATATTCGTAATCACTGTAATCACAGAATTTTTTTTTGCAATTAATGAATTCATCAATTGATAGATAATTCAATAATGAATATTTGTCAATCTATTCATTAAGCAACTACTTCTGCGACTCGATAAAGTAAAAAATCTGGAATTATTTTGATTCTTTTATTATTTTATCCCATAAAACACATTAGAATCATACAAAACGATAAATCATAGCACTAAAAATATTTTTTCATATCTTCGTATATTGCATTATGAACTTGTAAATCACCTGTTTCAGTTATTATAGGAGACGAAACTGTCTTCCTATATTGTTCTATATCTATGTAGCCATGACAATCCATTGCTTGTGGCCGTAAACAATTAGAATTTTTATCTAAAATATACCATTGACAAGAAACCCCAATTTGGTTTTTATTTCCTTTGATACGGGCGTACGACGCTGAATATTCTTTACTTCTCAATGTTTTCCCCCCGTAATATGCAAAATCGAGAACTAATCCTAATAAACATGAGTCATACTCTATTTCTTTGAAGAGGCACCAGTCCCCAATATTCACCTCATCACAATCTTTAATGAAAGATATTTCTTCATACTTCTCAGTAGTACTCTTTCGCTGACTATTATATTTGACTAGCTCAGCCTCTCTGACCCGTTGTAGTCTATCACTACTCAATTGACAGCTGCCTTTATTCAAAAGCCAGCAAATAGATGATTTGCGGACGATTGAATATTTACCTGTACTGTCAACCACTGAAACGAACGGACTGTTCTTAGTGAGTTTCTCAGCTGCGAGGCTGACATTTGGTAAATCTAATCTACCTTTTACAGATGAGAGAGTATTCAAATCTTGTAAAAGATCCAATGAGTCTTGGTTTGATCTCTCTTCACAGTCCATATCCTCAGTCTCATTCTCAATGTCGCTTGTATCGTCTGTGGTACACTCTTCATTCTCAATACCTGGTACAGACAATTCGATACAATCAGAAATTTCGACATTCATACCCAGAGACTTCACTCTGGAAAAGGCATCTTTTTTGGCTTTGTCCATCACGATTTTCATTTCTCGAATATCAGGAAAATTGAAATATGTCTCTGTATGGTTTAATGAACCTAAACGTGGATAATTGAATGCACCTGTATTATTGTTAAGATTACCCGTTGTCACATCTTCTTGGAACTGCATCCTTTTTACTCTGTGTATTGTTTCTAACAAAGTACAATTTACAATGGTTGAGTAGGTACTGCTCATGGATCTCAAACGTCGGAATAGACTTTCACACGCTTGACTTCCAAATAACCACGGTGAAAACGTGTCAGATTTACTAAGTCCCTGCTCTGCATGTTTTTTTAGTTGAAGAATACAAATTATGAGACTATGAGCATCAATTTCCATGCATAGATAATTATTCAATGAAATGAAATTATCGGTTATCGAATATTGAGGCTGTCGGCTCAACCAAACTCTCCAAAATCTCAAAATAAAAATACAATACCAGGCATTCTCAATCCTTTGGAGCGGTGACAAATCTTTCTTCAAAAAGGCGCTCATGAATAAATTAATTATTTCTAAATAAACTACAGTTGCATCACTTCCAGGTACATCTTCTTTTAGCTGTCTGATCACTCTCTCGTCACTTATTTTATTAACAGAATCGTAATTCATTTTGTCTTTGAGAGACAAGTCTTTTTCATTGAGTAAATGTGTACCTTTTGAACAGTTCTTTATCAACAATTTCAAGTGAGTAGAAGAAACTAAATAATCACCCATGGGTAATAGAGTAGAATATTTTAGGAATCTGACCCTCAGTTTAGCACCAATATGTATGAAATCCTGCATACACAAAAATTCAACATCGAAAGGCATATGAAAATACGGTATAATGAATGATTCCCCTGAAGAATCTTCATGCTTATTTTCTTCTACATTTAATTTAGTGTTACGTGCATTTACACCCATCAATTGTTCATTGCTGTCAATTGGGATTTTATCCCTCCCGAATACATCTTCTAAATCATCACCAGAGGGGATAGGTGTGAGTAAATCAATTTCTCCTTGTTGTTCCACCACTCTTTGTCTCTTCTTGGTAGGAGTCTTCAGCATGTCCAGAACAGATCTCCCTTTTCGTTTTAATTTGGGTTTATTTTTTTCCATTTTTTGAGGATCATTTGGGGTCCAGCCATGCTGGGTTCGTAAATGTCTCTCATAATTAACCAAAATCCATCGTGATGGTAGTTTCCCATTTGCAGGTGTTTTTGTAATTGTCTTAACTTCTCTGCAGATGTAACACTCCATTTTTGAGACATAAGTAAAAGAGGAAGGGAGTCCTTCAGCACCATAGTTTTCCTTTATGCTAATTTTCAGATTCAATTTATCAACTGTGATGGACTCCTTTACAAGGCCATTTTCAATGTCACTTGACGTTTTTCCTTCACCAATTAAGCGTTCAAGGATCTTGGTATAGATTTTCCCCACTTCTTTTCTTTCAGAATTCACATCTCCATGTCCTCCAATTTTACCTGAGTTTGACTTCATTGGTCTCATGGATGAATTTTGTTTTATCGAAAGGCTTTCACTTGCTGTCCAAAAATCCAACTTTTGTTCCTTGACAAACTTCACAAGTCCTAGAATCAGACTACGATCACCAAACAAAAACTTGAATCTCTCTGGATGTTTGTAATAATTTCCATAGTACGATTTTAAATCAACGTTCTCGTCTAAATAATCTCTCATTTCTTCTGCTGCAAATTTTTCCAGCTTATCGATGACAGCATCGTCAATCTGTGCAAAAGAAATCGCATTGTCGAAATGTTGGAAACTGAAGATATTTTTGATGTACTGTGACAGTTTTACTCCTCTCTCTCTCTCCAGTTTACTGAAGAAAAACTGAGACTCGTCGCCTTCCATTATTATCAACTCAGAATCGAACGAAAGACACATCAACTTCCACTGAAAGAATTGATAAGAAAAAACGATGAAGGCGAATAACAGATTTCACACATGGGGAGGTTATGTTGAGGTTATGTTGAGTCGCCAATGTTTATTTTCACTATTGTCCATTCATAATACAGACACTTACCAACTAATTATTTAATACAATGATGCTCGATGAATACTAGTAGTCGCAAATAGTTCCTTCCTCCTCTCAAAAAGAAAACGTGAAATTTTCGTGAAATTGGACAGATGATGCAACATAAACACTTAGATCGATGATAAAAATCAAATGAGGCTCTACGCATGCGCAAGTGAGAGGAAACCAAACGGTCTCAGAAATACGTTCGTCAGAGTCTCAATAGCCTCAACTACAAACAGCTGGGATTCCAAGAAAAATAAATCCAGGCATTTCTCGTGTTCGCAGTTGGTAGAAATGTTGAATTGAAATGATAAAAATTTACGCGCGCGGCTTGAACGATTTCAAATGATTACCGTGATTACCGTGATTACATTTTGATTACAAAAAATGATTACCAAAAATGTAATCACGTGATTACTGTGATTACAATGATTACATTGATTTCATTGTGATTACACTTTGATTACGCCAAAAAGTGACACCATGATTACGGATGTGAATAGCCCCTCGATGAGACTCGAAGCGAATCTACAGCTGGGATTACACATTGTGACTTTCTTTGCAAGGCATCCGGTATCCAAAAAACAATCCAGCTGTACTCTACGTATTGTCGTTAAAGGTAAATTGCTGTTTTTATACTCAATCGTTACAAATTCTTTACAATTTCCAAATAGACGAATTTTTTTTTTTAAATTCAATATGAATCAAAATTTTTAACCAATGATTCTCATCGAAATAAGCAGCTATAAAAGAAAATTATTTTCCGGGAATTTTTTTGGATTGAAAAACATGTTAAGAGAACTCCTTCACGAGGAAGTTCTTCAACTCAAAAGATAGTCAAAGGACTTTCTTTACAGCGATTTTCGGCTGGAAAGAACATTTTAAAATCTATTTTATGAGGAATTTTCTAAACTGAAGGAAACATCAAAAGACATTTTCAGAAAATATTATGCCAGCTACTAAAAATGTCTCAGGACCTTTATTAACATAATATTTTCCCTATTTAATTCATCTTGTTTCACCAATTTACCACTGAATTGATATGTTTTACGACTGTTGTCATAGAAATTCCATTATCCCTTAGGATTATTCGCGATAATGAAATTCGAGCATTGAGGTTTAATTAAACCTCGGTTGGGCATTAAGCGCTTTCAAGGATTTTGTTCAATGCGGATCGCTGATTCCTCTCGCGTCACGATTATTCGGTGAATCCCGTTGTGTTACGTTAGGTTGTTTGTATCGCTGAGTTGATTCTATTGGATGTAACTAATTCTATTGTTTCAATATATTTACTATTATTTCTTCAATGTTTATTCCGGATTTTCATAATTCATAATCATGCAATTTCAATTTTTTTTTTCTTTCCCTTCAGATGGTGAACCCCCAAAAGTCCACAATTGTCCTGGAGATGTGATTGGCAGAAATGGGAGTATTATCACCTGGGAAGAGCCTGTTTTCACGGATAACGTCAAAGTAACTCAAGTCAGGAATAATAGGGTACACTGATAGAAAGGTTAAGTTGTTGTTAACGAGGCTCGTTAACTATTAACGAATGGCGGATTTGAATACGGACAAATGAATATTTGTTAATAGTTAACGAATGATTCGGTTGAGAGGCAAAAGTTGAGCGAAATGTACCATTTGTTAATAGTTAACGAACCGCTATTTGATGCAAACAATGAAGGTTATTTCCTATGAATAATAATCAGTAGTTGAGAATGAGGAGTCGCTGGCACTTATAGTCAGAGTCTGCACTGAAAATGATTTTAAAATGAGACTCTTGATTAGGAAATGTTTCATTTATAAGGATTGATTGATAAAGGTTCAATTGGTGTAAAAGTTAAATTAATAAAGGTCTGATCAATTAGTATTTCGTTCAGGATCTAATCAATGAAGATTAAAGGGTACGAATGAGATAATGTAAGAGAATTTAAAGACGTAATTTAATTTCCAATTTTTTTTTTTTATTAAATTTCCAAATTTATTTGTAAATTTTATCTTGTTTTGCCTAACACGTTGTGGGGGAAATAATATACTCTTGTACTACAGATATAGAAAGAACATAAATTTTTATTAGATCTAAATGAACATTCTTAAAAAAACTATAATCGAACATTTTTATCTAAACTAAACATCAACTTTAATTTCAACTTTTATAGAAACAACTTCCTATTACATAAATTGGTAGTGTCAAGTGACCAAAGAAATGAAAAAGTTGCAATGAACTTATGATGAATATAATTGTAATTGTAATACCATCATTCTCCCATCTCGATTTATTTTCATTATTCCCAATCGCGACGAGAAATCATGGTATCTCCTTCAGAATGTATCCTCAAATTTTCTCTTGAAATCATTAATTTTCAAGATAATTAAACATTGAAAAATATATGAAGTATGGACTCGTTCCTCCCACTGTGGTTAAAGAAGCTGAGTTTAAAAATTACATGCTATTTCTGTCTCTACTATTGTATCAACACAGGTTTCGAGGAGTTGATTCAGGCTTTTTTTTATATCAAATTTGATCAACTGCCGGAGAGTTGTTCCCTGCTTGTACCTTATAGAGACACATATTCCTGGGATATCTATAAAAATGTGTACGAAAGTTATGAACTCTTTGACCTGTTCGTTACAGTGTCAAAGTGATAAAATATCGAATATGTCATCTTGATGATCATGGAATTATTTCAAGGATGAATAATCTGAGGATGAATTATCAAGAGACATTTTCCATTCAATTTTCTCTAAGCTAGAAAAATATTTCTTAATGTTTGTTCCTCAAATCACTCGTTTTCAAGATAATCGCATCAATAAACACTGATGTTCCATTCGACTCCTCACGTTTTATCACTTCAATATTGGATTATTAAGTGAATTTATGAAAATTAATTAATCCAAGGGATGTTAAAGACTCGTAAACCTACGTACTCTGTGAATCTTTTTTGCAAGATCAGTAGCTTTCTCAAATTATTAATAACATTCTCTTTCACACCTTGAGGTGAGTTGAGGAATTCCTCCAGAATTTCCAGATCGATTATCCCTTTTTCTGTGGAATTTTCCAAAAAAGGGAGTGATAAACAAAGAAAAACAAGCAGGCGGCAGCGACATGCGGCTATAGATTTGTAACTACAGATTTGCGATTGTGGAGTTTGTTAATCTTACATGGGTATTTTTTTTCGCCATCAATCAATTGATGGAGCGCTTCCGAATGATGCTTTCAATCCTTTTCGCGTATTATTATAGTAAATGTTTTGCATTTCATATCTCAAAAGTTGAATATCTCCGGAACCACCTGTCCGATTGAGCTGATTTTAAATACCAAATATGACAATCATGAGAGTCACCTTCATGCCAAATTTCAAGTTGATATCTCCATTTTTTCAAAAGTTAGCGTGTTTACAAGGATTTTTAGTGAAAAACGAAAAAATAGCCATATCTCGAAATTTTTGTATAAACGGGTATACATATTTTGATTGATCAAGATAGAAGACATTGAGACAAAGGTTTTAAAAAAAAAATAAATTAATCGATTGAGTCGTTTTCGAGATATTCGATAAAATAGATCCACATACAAAGTTGAATATCTCCGGAACCACCTGTCCGATTGAGCTGATTTTAAATACCAAACATGACAATCATAAGAGTCACCTTCATGCTAAATTTCAAGTTGATATCTCCATTTTTTCAAAAGTTAGCGTGTTTACAAGGATTTTTAGTGAAAAACAGAAAAATAGCCATATCTCGAAATTTTTGTATGAACGGGTATACATATTTTGATCGATTAAGATAAAAGACATCAAGATGAAGGTTTTGAAAAAAAAATAATCGATTGAGTCGTTTTCGAGATATTCGATAAAATCGATTTACATACAACGTTGAATATCTCCGGAACCGCTTGTCCGATTGAGCTCATTTTTAAAATCAAACATGACAATCATGAGAATCACCTTCATGCCAAATTTCAAGTTGATATCTCTTCTTTTTCAAAAGTTAGCGTGTTTATAAGAATTTTCCGCAAAAAACAGAAAATTGGCAATATCTCTAAAACCTTGCATCGACCGGTATATATATCCTGGTTGATTCAGATAGTAGACAACGAGTTGAAGATTTTGAAAAAAAAAAAAGCCAGTAGGTTTGGTCATTTTTGAGATATTCACAAAAAACGATTTACAAACAAATCACTATTCCTCAAAAACTACTCAATCGATCGAGCTGAAATTTGGCACAAAATTAGCACCAACTAATACCAATAATCTGACAAAATTTCAGATTTTTCGGAAATGATTTTCTCAATTAATTGGTCAATTTAAGGAAAAGTGACCCCCGAGTGGACACGCGAACAGACGGACATTGGCTCCAAACTTCGTATTGTTACGTTTCAGACCATTCTACATCATTTCCAGCCAAAATTAGAAAATGTAAAAATAGGTCGATGACAATGCTTCCATTCGGAAGCAAAAATGAAATTTCATTGCATAACATACAAATTTTTCAAGGTTATGTTCTTTGAAAAATAACCTAAGCTAAGCAAATAAACGAAATATTAAAAACAATTATTTAAAATACATTAAAAATCATTGGATTTAATTCTGAATACAGTTGTGCAATCAGTGATCGTGAGGAGTAGGATTAATCAAATTAATGAGGTTATTTTTCAACAGGCACGTGACAGACAAAGCATCCACTAATCCATCATTCTTTATAAATAATTCATAAGCCTACTTACCTTCTAACACTGCATAAATGTCACTCAAATTCCACTCTTTTAATAATTGCTCCATTTTTCACAAACATAAATAATATAAATAATAAAACGAACAATACAAATATCACTCACTCAACGAAAACGAGCCTGGTTGAGGTGCCTTTCGCGTATTTGGAATATCATTGGCATTGAATATGTGGCGCAAATCACGATTCGTTAACTATTAACGAATGCTCGTTTGTACGAACCAGCTTGAGACTCTGCGTGAACCAGTGGCCCTATTTCAGACAGACACGTGTGTAATAGGATGAACACTCAATTGTGTTGTTTAAACTGAATTTCGATTTGATGGAAAAGAAATACATAGTCTAGAGAAATATCAGGATATTTGTTTCGTGTTCATGTGAAATGTCATTTGTGCTGGTAGTTAACAAATTCATATTTCAAAGGAATAAATAGAAAAAAAATGTCCAACTAAATCCATTCGTTAACAATAACTTAACCTTTCTATCAGTGTATGAACTTGATTCGCATCTACTTAATTAAACAGCAGAATATTGCAACGAAACAAGTCAATCATCTTCTAATAGGAGAAGTTTAGAAGAAAATATCAAGAGACAGATTTTGTTGAAAATTTTATTTAACACAAAAAACCTTTCCTTTCGATTTCGTCTTGAAAAATTGCTCAATATTCGTCCAATTCCCTCACCCATTCTACCAAATAAATGATCATTTTTCCGCATCCTTTGAAATGAATATGCTTTACCTAAAAGTCATACCGACATAATTTTCCTCTTGACTACGACGTGAAATTCATACATTTCCCTCCGAAAATTCGCATTCATAGTATCTTATATCTGTGAATGATACTGTAAACCCTCTAAATGTCTGTAAATTTCGAGATGTTCATAGACCCGAATGCCCCAGTTGATCTGTGGTACTCGAGTTATTTCCTCGTAGCCAGATGCCATTGGACTTTGGCATGTAAACTATGTGGTCTGACATCACCGAGGACTAAAATGTTGGGTCGTTCGTGTTACAGAGTCCAGAACAGACCTTTGACATTGGCGAATGGAAAATTACTTACAACGCAAGTGATGATGCAGGATGGTCAATATTGTGTTGCTTCACTGTCTCCATACATCAGGGCTAAAATTACGTGTACTTGAAGAAATTTGGAATAAAAGGAGGAATGGATGTAGGTGAGACATTGATATGGCAATATCTTTTTTTCTCTCACAAGTGTTGATACTGAGGCAGGAACCAAATCAATTCTAGTCAATTTAATTGAAGATATATAATCAGTTTTATATATTTAATTGAATATCGAATTATGTCGAAAAATTTCCAACAATAAATGTCTTCTGAGATTTCCTCCTGAAGTGTAGCTCGTCATTAAGAGAATTCGCTATTTAATTATAAGCGAAGAATCTAATTATTACCCTTAACCATCTCGCCACTGAATTCCTAAATTCTCATAAATCTCTCTCATTACATCTGCAATTACAAACATGCGGTTTTTATCCCAGACGTTATTAAAATCATCCATTACCGAGGTCCATAATTAACAGAGATCTCTCTTATCAGATTTTTTCGTTCGTTACGAATTTGAATCATACAAAATGAATGAAATTATCTAGAGAATAAGAGATTTTGAGTCGAAATCGCTTGACACCTTTTTTTATATTTGATCTCGATCACACTTAACGAAAGGAATATTGTAAAAATGTGATAACTTAAGGCACTATTGTTCAAAATCCATTAACTAGAATCTCTTAATTCCGCTTGGATACAGACTTGAGTTTGATGATTATGCTTCAAGCCAAGAAATTAACTAAGCCACGTTATTGCCCCGTCAGCTCCATCCGGAATACTAAATCTGCGACAGGTGTAATTAATTTGATTCAACTCTGTCATATGTAGATTAATTACTCTAGAATTTCAAAATACAACTTTTGAAATTATTTAAACAAACAAAAATTGTTTTATAGTCTAGTTTTGAATGTGCAAATTGTTGGAGAATAATAATGATAGAAATAAATGAGTTGATAATAATTAAGAGATTAATAGAAAGAATGAAAATTCTTAACTAAATTAAAACAATTCAAGAAAAAAATTCATGAGGCATTGATTTCAGTCCAATGGATAAATGAAATACGTAAATTGGTCATTAATGAGGTCAACTCCATTAATTAGTAAATTCCAATGGCCCTAAATTATACGAACGACTGATTCTACCGATCGATTATGTAACTGAGGAGACAAGTCAACTGTGAATTCATAAATTGGCAATAATATGCTGTTACAAAGTGGTGAGAGGACAGGAGATGAATCCAATAATTGAATGGCATTTATTCCCCCGATATCTGATGTGAAACGAATCGGTTTAGAAGAAAGTGTCAAAAGACCTTTTTTGTAATTTATGAAATTTTCTCGAAAAAATGTCATTTTATAAATTTTTCTAAACCTCCTACTTTCGGAGATATTTGCAAAATAATGTGAAAATTTTTTAATCCATCTCTTTTCATTTCTCGATTCAATTATTGATAATTTTTACCGATTATTTACACTCATTAGGGATGATTAAGTGAACTGAGTTAAAAAATTTTTTATTCATAATATCACAGAAAAAAAGTCGTTTCCTGAAAATCCAAAAATTAATAATGAATGTAATAGAATAGTAATCATGATAGACTGTATAGATTATTGGCCAGAAAATAAAGAAAATGGGTGAAATGTATTTTCAAAGTCTGTGTCAAGTCTACGTGAGTTTGGATTATCCAAACACCTGAAAAATTAATATAAACCAAGGTAAGTATTCTTGCAATAGGATATGTTGTAAATCCAGTGAAAATAGTCTGAATTGCAAATGAATGAGTGAGTTAGAAACTTTGGAAATTGCTTTTCTACAAGTTGCACTCTGAGTACCGCTACTATGCACTAGGTGTCACCACAGCTTTTAACCAACTATACCAAAAATTCGGTTCGGTGCGCCTGCGTGTTCCACCAAGCCGTCATAAAGTTTAAAGTTAGAGATCATTATAAATTTTGGGAGGGATATACCCCTAATATAGAAGTTTCTTTCTTATTATGATTTTTCAAAGGGTGGGAGTGATCCCTTCGAACGAGACCCTCTTCATAATTGCGATCGTTCAATTATATATCGTGTCTCGTTCGAAGGGATCACTGAGTAGATGTTTAGAGATGTTGAAAAATCTCTGATTTATTAGAAAATCTTGTTTTTATTTATCAAATGTGAACAACTCTCTTTTTTAACATAAATAGCATCATAATCATATTTCTCTTTTATGATATAAAGGAATACAGCCCTAATTGGCTTTTTTTTTTTAATAAACTTTTTTTTTTATATATTCTTAGAACTGCTTTTGCAAAAGAACTTTTTTGTTGAACAATGGGACGATTATAGAATCTATCAAACGTTTTAGATGATTCTGACCATCCTGCCAAATTTTTAATCATGGCAATATCGATGCCCTGCTTCAACGCTGCAGACGTGGCAGCATGACGTATACTATGTGGGGCGTAATCCTTGCCTAGACCACATTTCTTCAAAAAATCTCGCAGCCATCTACTGAGTGTGTCTTTGGATGCAGCTTTATGAGGTTGTTTTGTCGAAATAAACAATGAATCCTCCTCTTTTCTGAGATCTTTGGTTACTCTAAGATATTCTTCTAGTGATGAAGCAATGCACAATTCTGGGCATTCATCAAATCTCGGAATGGTTAAAAGAGGTTGGAGAACTCCTTTGTTTGAATTCTTCATTTTAGCAGGGATTTTAATCTCATAAGCATGATTTTTAACCATTGAAATATTGCTAATTTTTATAAACCAAAGGCACTGTCCACGCTGAGCTGTGACTAGGGCCAACAGCATTACCAGTTCGCTAGTCAGCTGATACAAGGACAGAGATGTTAGAGGGTACAATCCCTTCAGCCTCTCTAATACTGGCTCTAAATCATAAATAATATCATATTTGGGTTTTGAAGGTTTTAAATTATATGCTCCCTTCATCAGACGAGATATAATTGGGTTTTTTCCCACTCGATCTCCACAAATCAGTGATACAGCTGATCGACAGGTGTTTAATTTACTGTATGATATATCTTCATCAAATTTGTTTGTTAACCATTTTGCTACTTCCTCAATATTTGGATTAAAACAATCAAAATTTGACTGCTCACAAAACTTGACCCATTCCTCGATGGGCTTTTTATATTGAAGTAGTGTTGACTTTGTTAATGAACTAAGAATAATTTCAATTGGTCGGCTTTTCAACTTTTTTCTTGAAAAAGCTTCCCTGACACTCGTCCTGCCATCAACCTCAATTTGTTTGCCAGGGGATGTTGTTCGTTTCTAGAAGATGACAAGAGTAAATTAGTTTGTGGCTTGAAAACCAAAGGCTCGCCTTCCAATAGCGAGAGCCAGAGAGGATACCATGGCTGGGACTTCCAGTCCGGTATCATCATTATTCCACAAGCCTGATCATTCATTACTTTTCTTAGGACCTTTAATATCATTGCAAAAGGAGGAAAAGCATAAAAATATGAATTCCAATCGATGGTGAAAGCGTCAATTGATAGAGCCTTTGAGTCTCTATGCCACGAACAATATTTTTCACATTTATTGTTGACCCTAGAGGCAAAAAGATCCACCTCTGGTTCTTCAAACACCTCAACGATACTATTGAAAGCCCATTCCGCCAGAATCCACTCAGTATCAGCATTCTCTACTCGAGAAGCTTGATCTGCTTCAACATTTTCCCTAGATGGGATATATAAACCCAGAGTCTTCTTTCTTCACAAAATTCCCAAATTTCCCTAGCTACTCTGTTTAGATGAGGAAATTTAATACCACCCATTCGGTTAATATACGAAATTGCAGTTGTGTTATCAATTCTGAGAAGAATTTCTTGATTACAACTTTCTGAAGCGAAGGCTCTCAGACCATTTAGTGCTGCTATCAATTCCAATTGATTGATATGGAGAGACATCTCTACATGATTCCAGTTGCCAAAAACTACTTGACCATCAAAACACGCTCCCCAACCGGAGTTCGATGCATCCGAGAAAATTACTTTATTAAATGACATTTTTCTGATAGGATTACTAGCATCAGCTAAATGTTCCTCCCACCAGATTAGGTCAGGTATTAATTGAGAACTTATTCTCATCTTAGCATCATAGTCTCCCCCAGATGTTATTAAAGCCAAGAATCTTGCTCACTCAAACGATTTTGAATGACCTCGACCATATGCCACTGCTGTACAAGCTGATGAAATACAACCAACGAATTGTGCGAATCTTCGGATAGAACAATAATTTAAGGTCTTAATTTCTCGAACTAACTGCAGTAGTTCGTGTTGTTTCTCTTGAGGAAGATCTACAGACATTGACTCTGAATTTAAAATGAATCCGAGGAATTGACATTTCTTTGATGGTAATAAATTACTTTTTTCCTGATTAATAATAAATCCCAATGATTCTAGAAGATGAACTGTTTTTAGAGCATTCTTCTCACATTCTTCTTTTGATTCTGCTACGCAGAGCCAATCATCCAAATAAATTACCGAAGAGTACTTTTGAGCTCTTAAAAAGGCCGTTACTGGTTTTAAAATCTTAGTAAAAACCCAGGGAGCTATGTTTAAACCGAATGGCAAACATGTGAATTCAAAAAGACGATTATTCCAACTAAAACGTAACCATTTTCTGTCATCCTCATGAATAGGCACCAAAAAATAAGCATTTTCAAGGTCCAGTGTACACATATAACAACCCTTTGACATAAGCTTTATAGCTGTTCTCAAATCTTCCATTTTAAAATGTTCTACTTTAATGGCTTTATTCAATTTTTTTAAGTTAAATACGAAACGCATTTTTCGTTAGATCCTTGAACCTCAGCTTTCTAATGACTACTAGTATATTAACACTCGAGTAAGTCTACTATTGTGTTCATGTGACGGCAGTTCATGAGTGACAATCAACTTCTCGTTGTTGAGAGATGGAAACCAATGATTTTTGTCGTGAAGGAGAAACTTTCAAAACTCTTAATAAATAATTATTTACAATTTTGTTTTCCTCAAGAAGAAGAAAATTCATAAAGTTTTATTTTATAAAATTATTTGAATATTTATTTAGAAATTATCAAAAAATAAATTTCAATATTTGGAGTTGAAACATTTATTTTCTCTTTTGCTCTTCGTTCATAATTTATTATTGAATGAATTTCGACGGTAAATTAATCCAATCTGAAACGAATTAGCCATGAAACTTTTTATTGCTTTAATTTGAATATTTAAAACGTGGCTGGGTTTTATTTTTTTGGAGAAAATGAAAAAAATTGGAGGAAACCCACAACCGCTAACGATCTAATGCGCCATGAAAATGGAAGGACACTATAATTTCTACTTTATACGGCAATAATATACATTTAAAGGGAACCCAGTGCAAGCTGCCAAGAAATCCACGACATACATCTTACCCTTTTATTCAGCTCCACTTTGGAATTTATGATTTTAAGTTTAATTCATTCATTTTGTACAATAGAGACTTTTTATTTCAATTAGATGACGGGTATTAGGAAATTCCATCATATCATTTTCTCCAATTTTCAAAAATTGGCAAAAAATATTATTCTTAATCGCCAGAAGTTTTTTTTCCTCTATGAATAATTTATATGAAATGTTTGCCAAACTGTTGCATAAACAGATTAGAAAATGAAAATGATGAAAATACAGAGAGCATTGTCCCTTCTTAAGCTCGACAAGCCTCTTGAGACAGAGTAATGCCTCAAGGAGATGAAAATAAAATAAAAATAAACGATAATTTGTTTCGCTCAGTCCCCGAGTGACTGATCTTATCACGAGAAAATAAAAGAAAAATGAAAGATGTAATGATCAAGAGTCTTTTACTCAGAAGCTGTTCAAAGTCTATCAGTCAATGGAGCAGAGAAAATGTGGAAAATGAAAGAGTAGTCTAAAAGGTTTTAGAAAGAATTAGACCTTTCGTTTTTACTTCCTTATTTTTTTTTCTATTTTCTTATTTTCTCTCTTCAGCTTTTTATTACGTCTTCAAAGGATTCGAAAGGAAGTTTTCATCATCTCTCAATTGGAAACTGATATACGAAAGTAGAAGGAGTGGAGAGAAAAAAAAAATATTGGAAAGAATATTTTTTAACACTCAAAATTGACAAATAGAATGATTAAATAATGATTTTCAATTTTTTTTTGTTATGAAAATAAATTTAAAGTATTGAGATTGTGGAATAAATCGAGTGAAGTGAATATCCTCACCTCTGACACTCGAAAATAAATTCTTAACATTCGATTGTTCATAAAAACATGGCGGCTGTTTTTGAAGCAACGTCAAACAAATTAAATTGAATTATTTTGATAAATAATTTGAGGCCCCTTGATATAACAGCTGCCAGTGTTGTTATCATGAAGGTCAGAAAATCAACAATACTCTGGATACGATCAACGATAAAAAACCCACGATAGTCGGAATGTTGAGTATTTCAGTCCCATCAAAATTTGCATTAACCCTACAATCAGTGCCACCATTTTTCCTCGAAAGTATCCTTGCCTTTGTCCTTGTGATTCTTCTGGCGATTCCCCTTATCGCACGTGTTCAAATGCTTCTCGTGAGTACAATAATACCATTAAACAGATAGTATAATTACGTATTAAAGTGGTTGGTTCAGTCACAACGTGAATTTATTTCTAATTGCGTATTTATCTCAAGAACTAATGAGTTAACGACAAAATGTGAAAGGACCTTTTTTATCGAGAAGAAAATTTTCCACAGAAAATGTCATCTGATAATTTCTCGTAGAATCACTCATTAACGAGATAATTACGTAATTAGAAATTGTAGATATGATCCATCAGCTTGAATATATTAAATTCTATTTATTTCTCAGTTTTCTGTAGATATCTTTTAAACCAGTGGATTTATCGAAAAATGTTGAAATAATTTTTTTTTAGCCAATAAAATCCTCTACAAAAAATGTCTCTTGATAAATTTCTCTCAACCCTTCCATTTTCAAGATAATCCCAAAATAATCTCCCTCCACCATTTTGATAGAAAACACCCCCAAAAAATTACCATTTTCAAAATTTCTGAAACCCTGTAAAAATTCTCATTTACAGGAAAATCCAATGAACTACTTTCCTCCACTACACCGACAGCTCCCACCAACTCGTAATCCACCCTCCACCACCCCAGCGCCACTACCCAGACCAGTAATTAGCGTCAATCTGCAACTCGATACAATACGCCCAATCACTTCATCATCATCCATCCCCCAGGAACCGATTAATTTCGACATGCAGCTCATCCACCCCCTCACCCCTTTCATCACTGAAAAATCCCATCAGCTCCAGAAAACCTCCCCAGCGCATGACTACGAGTTTTACCGTCATAATTACATAGAACTGAATCTGAAAAAACAATTTGGAGAACGAATTCCAGGGAATGTAGTCCTCAATGCTCACCACTTGAGCACAATCGACTCGAAAATTCTCTTAAAACTGAACAAAAAATTTCAAGACGATTTATTTGACTTCATCGAGTATCCAGAGTCCCCCAAGAACTCCACGATAACTCCCAAAAAATCTCTAAAACCAACGGATCATTTTCTCCCAAAAAATTTATCAAAAAATCCCGTCAATCTCGATAAATCGATAGAGACAATCGATCCTGCATCAGAGATCGATCAGGTGCCAGAACTAATAGATTTTAAAAATCGTACCCCCACCCCCACCTCCTCAAGATCTCCAAGAAGACGAAGACAATTGGCTGAGAGTGCAGACAATGTTCAGAAGATTTTGAAACCCAAAAATTCTAAAAAAAAATTGGAGTCAACAGTGAGTTTACCTATGAATCCACAAACTCCTCTTAAACAATTATCAGCGAATAATGATCCGCCAAAGCTTTTGAGAACAAAGACCCAGAGACAAGTGGAAACACCAAAACGTCCAACTTCGTTGAAGCCCATGAGACAAAAGCCAGTAAAGATGGAGGAGAATATAGATGTCAAGAAGCTGAAGGAGATTGGAGACAGGAATGAAAGGTCATCAATGATTACATGTCCCTCAGTGGCTTCCAGTGAGGCATTTAGTTTAAATAGTTCGTCGTCTAAACAACCAGAGAGAATAGTCTCTAGGCCAACATCGTCATGTGGATCGACTAGAGGTTTCAAGAATTTTAGATCTAGAGTTAATTCTAGACCTAGATCTGGTGGGTATTTTGGGTGGGATATACCTGATAGTCCTGATACCTGTGATGCTCCTCTGAATGCTCCAACTGCTTCATCTCTTGATGATGTTGATATTCATGAGGATAAAAGCCTCAAAACCATTGATAGTTCGCCCAAATCAGAGTTGAATCCATTGGAGAAAAAAGAGAGACCGGACAAGTTGATGTCTCAGACATCTCCAAAGCTTCAGAGTGCTCCAGATGCAGTCAGTGATGTGACAGCTGGAAGGGATCAATTTTCTTCTGCTCTGAATGCTCGAAATGTTGAAGACAAGATGCATAAATCGAGACTGCCAGTGAGGCAGACAGAGACATCGAGAAAAGTGTCTAAAAAAAATTTTTCCATCGATAAGCGAAGAGAATTGAGGAAAAAAGAAGATTTTGCACTCCAAGTTTCTGCTTCTGTGATCAAGTCTGGTATTGATGATAATTCACGGAATTCTTTTGGAGAGAGAATTGATGGTCATGGGGTGGATGAGAAGAGGGAGTGTAATCAGGAGTTATCAATGGAGAGAACAATGAGGGGAGGTATTTCAAAGGAAAAGTTTGAGGGAGGCCCGGTGAAACGGAGTGAAATAAATACATCCAATCAACAGGATCAAGTGAAATCGTTAATTGACAGTGGGGAGGATGAGACAGAGAGATGGGAGGGTGGGTCTGTGGGTGAGGATGAAGGAAGGGAAAATTAATATCCGGTATTGATGAAGGAACTAAATTTAATTGGAGAATTTGAAGGATTTTAGGATTTTTTTTTGATATTTTTTTGTTTTACTTTGGGTTTTTTTGGTATTAATTGAGAGAATAAATTGAATATTTATTGATTGCGATGCGATAGGTAAATTATTGGTCGATGGAGAATCAAATGTTTTCTTATCAGAGAATTTATTTATGTATGGAGACATGAATTTTTTTAATTAAAGGACGCTCTGTAAATTTATTGTAGATTTGTTTTTTTCCTGTTTCGATCAGTGGAAATGGTGTAAGAAAATTCATCTGATTACTCCCTAGATCCCAGATGGGTAATTCTATTTTCAATCTTCTTCTGAGAGTCAGGAGGAAACGAATATGATGGACCCCTCCGCTTAGTGCCAGTGACATGTTATCCCCGTAATTGGGAAATAAGATACCATCAGGTGGGAGAGGACCATAACCAGAAGTCAGGCGTTCAAGCTAGATGAAAATCAAGTTTAATTTACTGAGTTAATTTCAATTAAAAAAACAGGATTATGGTAAATTTTGACATTTTATTTTCCTCTTTTTTGATTCGTCTAAAATCATCATCCCGTAGAGGAAAAAAAATCTCGACAGAATGCGTTATAGAAATGATCCTCCGCATATAGAATATAATCCTCCGATTTTTATGAAAATGAAAATTTCATGAATAAAACAATAATTCAGAATAATCAGAAATAATGAAGCGAATTTGAATAGAATTTCGTTTTATAATTTTAATGAAAAAAAATTGTAGAATACGACCTCTCATTAAATTTCTCTCCTTTTTTGACTCACTAGTAACATTATGGCGCGGCCGCAAGCGGCCGCGCTGTTGATGCCGTTTTTTCATGAAACTTCCCATGAAAGTGCCCCATGTCAGTCAGCGCTTCGATTAATCGAATCGATTCTCTCCATAGCATCTGCCATGTTCGATTATATGAGCATGTCTTTTTTGAGTTTAAAAAAAAAAGAAAGGTTGATCCCGTTTGATGACGGTTCTTGTTTCCAATTAATTTTCATTCCAAATTTCATATTCGTCGCCGTAGAGTGAAAGGGGCGTAAGTGCCAAAATTCATTAATTTTTTTTTTGTAATAACAAAGGGGCGTATGTTTTTTTAATCCTCGGAATTGGATGTACTACCTCTTAGGAATGATTTGAGTTGATTAATTTTTGTAGTAACAAATGGGCGTAATTCCACAAAGTTAATCACGAAAGGACGTATCTTCAGCACATACGCCCCTTTCATCCTATGATAAGCATTACATGTAATGTGAAAGGGGCGTAAGTGTAATTTTTTGAGAACGTTTCCCCGTGTAACGACGATTGGGATGACGTTTATATTTCGCGCGCCTGTTTTCTTTGATCACAGTGCCATCTCTCGGTGTTCTCTCTGAACCCTCTCATCATTCTCGTTTAAATTTCGATGTCCGCCATGTTCGATATCTCGTTCCATTCGATAGTTTCTGTCCTTGTCTATGCCATGTCTTTTTTTTATAGTGGAGATTAGAAGCAATAAAAAATTCACCACTCTCCTGACCTGAATTTTCCAACATGCAGTTTTGATTGAAGATGATAGAACAAGAAGATTTCTCCATTGACTTCTTTTTTCCAATCGAAAATCTATTTTTTCCAATCGAAGGAAGCTAACAAAGTCAACTTTTTCAACTTCTTAAATTAAAACGATACTAGGGCTTTTTCGTGCAAATATAAGAGCCAATTGTGTTCATGAATGCCCTTGTACGTCTTGGGTATTTCACGAGAATTCGAGATTCTGGAATTATTCTACCGTTGAGAGTGTAAACCGCATTACGGTTTCCACTGGGGCATTTACTCACTACGATTGTACAGTGCTCAACTAAAGTTCTTGACCAAATCCGTATCTAAACTCACGTTGAGTGGTCAGGTACTTTAGTAACTGACTGTACATTCACGATAGTGTCGTGGAGAACATGGTCTGGGTGTTGGATAAATTTATTTCTTGGTGGGGATGTACTTGTTTTTTATTTGAGAATAAATGAAAATGAAAATTATCGAAAACTATTTCAGCAAAAATTTTAAGTAATAGTTAAACTTGGAAAAAATAATTTTTCAGTATTAGTTTATTCCGACATTTTAGGATGTATGGACAATTATGACATAATAATTATATATAATGAGAAATTTCTCTTAGTGTAGTTTGTAAGGTTCGACTTTGTGTTCAACTTTTGGTTTTTTTTTTCTCCATTTTAATATTTTTTTAATGATTTTTTTTTTGTTTATCTTTCTCAAACGCTTACACAACACTCCTCCACAAAAATCAATGATCATCGAACTAGAAATGAATAATTAAATACGTGCGCTCTTGATTATTAATCATCAATTAAACATTATTTGTTTTTTTTAATCATTATTCAATATTATGATCATTATATTACCATTAATTATTACAATTACGATATAACGCTATAATTTTTTTATTTTTTTTCTCCTTTAATTACTGATTTTTTCACGGAGAAAAAAATTCAGTAAAAATTCCGTGTCTTTTTCGTAATCGTGGGGCGACCTTGAAATGTGGGAAAAATTACGTGACTTTCAGTCATTTTTACTTCAAGTGAACGTAGTCTTTCCGTGATTTTAAGTAAAAAATTACGGAACTTCACGTAATTTTTCCCGCATTTCAAGGTCGCCCCACGATTACGAAAAAGACACGGAATTTTTACTGAATTTTTTTCTCCGTGTTTTTTTTATTAATTCATTCATAATAATAGAAAGTACGTTACGATGCAGTGTGTGGCGAATATTTTGTTTACAGAATTTCACGTTCTGTTTGTTGTTTTATAGTTTTTCATGAATTCATCATTGTTTTTGTAGCCAAGTGGTAAAAGACTGTTATGGTAAGACAAAAATTGAATGCAGAATATTTTTGCAAATATCTCAGAAAAGAGTGTGTTTATAGGAAAATGTCAAGAGACCTTTTTTGTTGTCCACATAATTTCCCACAAAAAAGGTCATTTGACTTTTTTTGTCAAAATCAAAAAATTCCGACATTTCCAGTTATTTACCACTCCCCCACTGATTTATTTATTTTGAACACCGCGTCGAGAGACGTAAGTCTTCGTCGGAAAACTGTATCTCATAAAGTGGCAAAACAGGTTTTCATATCTCAAAAGCTATTGTCAAATTGTCTGAGAAGAATTTAATTCATGATTTTAAATACAAATGAGAAAATGGACTCATTTACTCATCGAGGAATGTAGAAGAGAAAAAAAATTGAATGGAAAAATTACAAGCTGCCCCATAAAAATGCTCTGTAACCGCAGGAATGAGCGTTAAAAATACTATAAATTCATCATGAATTAAATGAGAAAAATTTCCAATCGACAATTTGAAAATTGTAGACATTAATCTCCTCATCTTTGCCACTTTCTTTAAATGAAGTAAATCCGATCAAGCGTTTCATCTTGTTATTGCAGCTATCATACGACAGACATGCCATCAAATTTATTCACAATTTGTCCCACAGTGTTTTTAGCCATTGATTCATTATTCTCTATTATTTTTCCTTTTCATAATTATTATAAAATCACCCATTAATATTTTCTCACACTTATACTCCTCGAAATACCCTCCGATATAATTATCACGTTCCATTTAAAAAAAAAATTGTTATCATTGAATTGAATAAGGAAAGAACACGCCGGCACTGCTTTGAGAATAAATTGGAAAAAAAATAATTTTATTATTAGCAAATGAAATAAATTGTGCGCATGATTTCTTTTTTTTTTTTTATGTTGATTAAAAAGGCATGTGCGTGTAAGTGTATGCATGTCAATGATTTTCTTTTCCCCCATTTTTCTCGACTATATGACTAGAAACACGATATATGTACGAATTATATTCAATATTAATTAATTAATAATTATTGTTTACAATAATAATAATAATAATAATCTATAACTTTTTTTTCTAGAAATAGAAAAATTTCATCTATCGGATTCTTTTCCTTTCTTCGTATTGAAATTGGTGGTATTTGTCTAAATATGGCAACTTGTAATAATAAAAATTAATAATACTAGCTAAAAATTGTATTAATGGCTTTGATTGAGAGACTATCTGTGCTTTTCTTCGGCTTTGATAAATTAATTCAATTGATTCATGATGTGAAGTGGCAGAAATTTTTTTTTTTGTATATTATGACGTTATTTTATGGATTGAATTGGAAATATTTAAAAAAAATTTTCGAGATTATTTCATAATTTCATTAACTTTATCATCGAATCAATTTCTCCCCTTCATTTCACAATCGAATTGAATATAAATAATTATGAGAATAATCAAATTTGTTATAGAATAAATAAATCATATCGAAATCACTGGGTGATATGAGAGAAACGAGAATTTTCAATTCAATCATTTCCTCTCTCTCTCTCTCTCTCTCATAAAATTTTATAATTAATAGTTAATCAACTAATAAAATAATCCCATCAGTGTTAAATGAAATACGTTATTCAAGCTCTCTGCACAATCATCTCAGCAATGATAACGATGAAACTTTGTACAACTGCTTCAGTTTACTTGCAATAAATATTTTCTTATTTCTCATTTGATGCAAACGGTTTTATCATGGAATGCAAACTGTTCTTTGTCAATAAATTTTGTTGAGAAAAAAATAAGTCATAAATTTTTTTGAAGAATTAAACAATGTTTTTAGACTAGATAGGCATTACACAAGCATTGCTAATTACAGCACGTTCATTCCAATGAATTTTTACTCGAAGCTGACACATTTTCATTTTATTTCGTCAGTTGGATATCATTTCTTGTAATTATAAACAATTAATGAGAATTTCCTCTACCGCAATTTTAATCAGATATTCTTATTATTTAGCTCAACTCATTCGTTGATAAGTAATTCATGAATTTGCCGGACGAGTTTTATTTTATTTTTTGATAATTCAGGTAATTTTAAATAATGACTATTTGTTTAAAAATTAATTGGCCCCGTTACATACAGAAAATGTAATGAAATTGAACTTGTGCAAACTTTTAAGAAATCGTCCGGTGAAATGATTGAATTGAGCGGAATAACATAAATATCGCTATATTTATTCAATTGGGCATTTTTCGGGGTTCTCAGGTGTAATGATAATAATTTTCAGCTCCAACTGATTTCATTAGAAATCCCAGAATGTATTTTTTTTTCTCTTAAATTGATCTCATCCAGCAGTGAAGTAGTAAAACGCAAAAAGTAGAATTTTTATAAAAAAAAATCCAAATATCTCGTTAATAAAAAAATATCAGGAAAAAATGTCAAAAGACTTTTTTTGTAATTGAAAAAATTTCCAATGAAAAATCTCTTTTCACATTTTCTCTTAAAATCATTTGTTTCCAAGATAAATTTACAATTAACGAAAAATTGAAATTTCAGCTTTTTCACCGTTCTAGCATTTCAGCACAGATTTCATGTCCTTAAGATCTTCAATCATTCATTAATTCTTTTCAGATATTTCCTCCATCGATTCTAGAAAATGATGAAAAAAAAAATCATCTGTTAACACATTTTCCATCCACTCACACTTACAATTTTCACTAGAATAGTCTTTCCTCAGTTATACACAGACATCACTTATGTATAAGTAATAACGCGGTGATCGGTAGACTCTTACAAATACACTTCTGCCAGTTATTGATTAATTTTTATCATTTATTTTTATAATATTAAATTTTTTCTCATTTGGTATTATTCTCTCTCGTGAAACAATGTAATTATTAACTATTTCCATTATGCCATCAATTAATATCCTCCAAAAATCGATTTGGCTTTGTATTCATCGTACCCAGTTTTTTCAAGTAATTTTTTTGTCGAGCTAGATTTAAAAAATGATGAAATTGTTTCAATGCTAGGGTAATGAAGCGTGGCCGAGTGCACCGAGCTACCGGATGAGTAACCAGCAATCGTATGCAATTTAATTGTACAAGAAAATAATTATAATTATGTCGTGAAGTGGTCGAGAATGAGAGATAACTCCAAAAATTTATATTTCAAATGAATTTGAAAATATCTCGATAACTAGTGAGCCTAGAGAGAAATGTCAAAGAACCTTTTCTGTAGAGCATGAAATTTTTCACAAAAGAGGTCTTCTGAATTTTTTCGATAAATCTACTAGTTTCGAAGATATCTTCAAAACTATGAAGAAGTTTAATTTATTCTCGCTATTATTCATTTTTTTCCCGTCATATTCTGAGTAAAATAAATATTCTCATGCTCATTGGCACGTAGTTTGGTTCCTTCTTTCCATAGTATTTTTTTTTCTAAGTTATTTTGAATTATTCCCTGGGCTAACTTGATTTCTAATTTATCCTTCAACTATCCCCGAATAGAAATAATAATTTTCTGGTCCTTTTCACGAATTGTAATTCATCATTTTACAATGTTCAGCTCGAGAGGTCATGAAAGAATAAAATTATCGCCTCAAAGGTCTCAAATAAAAAATTTTGAAATTATTGAGATTAAAATATTTTTTCTCAAATCAATAATTTTGTTCATTTCGTCATAATTAATCACTCTACCTATCCCATCTTAAACCATTAATTAATCCATTAAAACATTTAATTTGAATCTCCAATGACTCAATATTGTCATTCAAATATTGTAAATGATTTCAATACAAATATGATAAAATAGTCATCATAATTATCGTGATGTTGTGCAAATTAAATTGTCTGATATTGAGTGATTTTAGAAAAAAATGTCTAAAAATATTTTTTGTAGTTAAAAAAAAATTTACAATAAAAAATGTTTTTTGACATTTCTGACTGAAAATACTCATTATCTAAATGATTGCACATTGCAGAAAATTGTTACGACTTCACTACAGAATTCATATTCTTTATCTTCTCGTTTCAATTATTTTTGGGATATTTTAAAATTAATTTTCCTTTCATGAAAGAGGGGAAAAGAGAGAAAGGAAATAAAAATGGAGCTAATTCACTTGTGCTTTGTGTGCGTATCATGCAATGAGAAAAAATTGAGAATAGAAAAATTTTTGAAAAAATATTCTCTTTTCAAAACCATTCATTAAATAAATAGATAATGTCATGAATAAAGAAATTCGATCTAATTCTTGTATTAAAAAAATACGAACGACGAAATTTCTCATGAAATTAATCGTTATTCATTTTGAGATGGTCTGTGAAGTTGAGTGATAAAAATTCATGGCAAAGTGGTGAAGAAGAGGAGATAATAGAAGAAATATCTGAAAAGTATTTTGTGAATATCTCTGAAACCGCCGAACGTAGACAAAAATGTCAAAGAACCTTTTTTTTAGATAACAAAATTCCCCATAAAAAAGGCCTCCCGCTAAATTCCTCTAAATCCCTTTCTTCAGAAGATATTCACAAAACAGTCTGATGATCATTTTTGAAATTCTTTCCATTGCCTCTTCCTTATCACTCCCCAACAGACGTGACGGTTGGAGTGATAAAAAAACGTTATAAATATAAATTGGAATTATGCCCAAAGCCCTTCAAAAATTTGCACACATCATTAGAAAATAGAAAAGTAATAAAAAATTAAATATAAAGAATAGAAATAGCCTTTGGAAAATCAACTAAAATTCTAGTTTTAGAGTTGTAACATTAATGAAAAAGCAACTCGGTGTCGGCGTGTCAATATTTTTCTGAAGTAACGAATTAGCTGATCGACGCGAATAACGTACTTATCAATCTTTCACTGATACGAGATGTGTTTAAACATCATTTGGAGTCCTCAAGCCCGTTTCGGCTCATCTTCACCGTTGAAAATTGCGATTGTCCATTAGATTAATTCGCAATAGATAAATCAATAAATTGATCATTTGAAAAATGCTCATAAACATCTCCTCAGCCAACGAACGAGTCAAGCCGAAACGAACAATTGATATCAATTCAATATTTTTCTCAAATAATTCTTTTTTTTTTCTCTCCTTGTCAGTGATTTTTTTTTTCTTTTAGTGGAAACAACGTTCGTCCAGTAACGTTTTAGTTTTGTGTACGTTAATGTAGAATACGAAATAACTCTAGTAAAGACCACAGCCACGGAGATTGTTGGCGATAATGACGTCTGTGACAGCGTCAAACACAAACTGAATGTTGTTTGTGTCAGTGGCGCAGGTCATGTGGCAGTAGATCTCCTTTGTAGTTGATTTATTTTTCGCCTCGAATTGTGCCTGTATGTATGCTGCTGCCTCACTGTACTCCTGAGCGCCTGTTGCATATTAAAAAAAAAAAAATTATTTTTTTTTCCCTTGAGATTTCGTCATGAAATTGTAGAATTGGCAAAAAGGTAATTATTTCGTGATTGATATTTACAAAATTGATTACTTAACCAATTTCATCACTAAATTCATTTTTTTCCATCCAAATTCATAGTAAAGAAATTGCAAACTCACCGGCGTATTCAGGAAAACAGATGGTCAGAGGTGACTTGCGGATTTTCTCCTCAAACAAATCTTTCTTATTCAAAAATAGGATTATCGAAGTGTCGGTGAACCATTTGTTATTGCAGATTGAGTCGAACAGCTTTAAACTCTCCTGCATTCGATTCTAAAATGCAGAAAAATTACTAGATTAATTGAGTTCTGTTGATTTTGTTTAATTCAAGAATAAGAAAAAAATATCAAAAGACCTTTTTTATAGTTCAGATTTTACTCTACAAAAAAGGTCTTCATAAAAATCCTGTCATCTCTCATGAATTTCTAGATTTCAAGCAAAAAATCAACTCATTTTATCATTTTATCAATGAATTCGTTTTTGAATTCTTATTGATTGATTGTCATCTTCATTCTCATCACTGAACCATAGAATTGAATGTGGTATGAACTGAATAACGATTCATAGTCAGAAGAAGATGCACCGATAAAATAACAAACAATTAAATGTACGTTGGGGTCTTGAATGAAAACTATCGTGTGACTCTGTGTCAATTGATCTACACATTGACACTTGTACTCTAGGGTGTTCTGTACGTGCGTATTATGCGTACCTCGAAATTGAATGAAAGCCTTCCCACATATTATGACCTCGACTAATTGATCTCATGATTCTCAGTATTCTCTAAGCTATTGAGAATATACCATTTCCACGCCTCAACCATTCTCTAATTTGGTTCATTCAAAGCCTTTTCTTAGCATGTTTTGTTGGCTGTATGTTACTCGCGTTGTATCAAAGTTCAACATTTTTCTTCAGCTAAATTTAGATCAGTTGAGTTCAATGAGGAGAGGATTCATTGAGTTTGTCGACGTGAGAGAATTTTAAATTAATAAAAAAAAAAAAAAAATTGTAGAGATTATTTTGCAAATATCTCGTGCTCCAGTGGTTGGAGGGAAAATTGTCAAAAGATCCTTTTTGCACGATTTTTTTTTGCCTACATTAAAAGTCTATTAACATTTTATTCTCAAGTGATTAATTCCCGAGATAATCAACTATTTAACAAACTTTTGGTTTTTTATTTGTGAATCTGTGAGTAGATTAACAAATAGATGATTATCTAGGAAACTATCAATATCTGAATGAAATATCAAGAGACCTTTTTTATGGATCATTAAATTTCCTGTAAAAAAACACTTTTACTGAATTTCGCTCAGCCTCTTCGTTTCCAAGATATTCGCAAAATAATGTTAAATGTCTAATTTTTGTCGTTTTAAATTCATCTCGCAGTTCAGTCATTATGAATGTGCGTCTGTAAACGGTTATTCAAGAATAGTGCGTCAGTAGCTGTGATATGGAATGTGTTTATATTATAGTATACGTGAGGTAGAGCGGTCGTTAAATCTAGTTTTTCGAACCTCAGATGTACATCTACCCGTGGGCAATGAAATAATAGACATGTTAGACAATGATGTTGCCTTTTACAAAATCCATCTCAAGTTTCCAACTACTGTACAGTGACTCTTATTTCAGCTACTGGGGGTACTTGTTCTCTTAAGGATGTTCTGCCTACATTTTTGACATTATAAGGAAATATAAGAAGTTGATGAAATTTTTTTGTAAGATTCTTCAATCTATTGAAGAACCGCATGCAAAATTTCAGCTTTCCTGCGAGTTGCATAATAAAGTTATGATTTTTTAAAAAATATCAATTTAACACGTGTTCTTATGGAAAATTCACGAAAAGTTAGTGAAATCGATGAAAAATAGGCCTAGCGTAATGAAACTCCGGCTGTAGGTCAATCGTTATGTCACGGAAAAACGTTATATTCTTACGCATCCCTCAGACTAATAATTAGTAATAAAAAATGCCAAAATAAGCGAAAATTTACCTTTTTTGCGCGCGCAGCTGGAAAGTACGACAACGTCGCAACATATTCAACGAGAGAGGGGCAGCGCGCAAAATACAAATCTGGGGTATCTGGGGAATGAATGAACGTTTACAGCCGAGTGTGGCCTAGTCAGGCAATGGTACCAGCCCGTGTTACCAAATTTCTCTAGTTCCCAACGTTGCCGCTGTTAACGACCAGATTTATGTTTTTTTCAAAAATTATTAAATTGATTGTTGGAATTTTTTTGATTGATCCTATGAATATTTATTAGGAAAGAGAGTCATGAGGAATATAATGGCACCATAAAAGTGACCAAATATAATCTCAATGGGATAATTTAACATTTCATTTTTTCGTGCTCAGGGGTTGGAATTCCCCATAAAATCCTACCTTTCCCCTACAGCTCACCCCCCCCCCCCCCGTTGCAATCAAGGCAGAACATCCTTAACGAGATGTATCGATTTTTTTTCTATGAAGGAAATACTTGAAAATTCTATTTTTAGTTTTGAGAATAAAATGACACGATTTTTATTATCTCAGAAATAGAAAATTTAGAGACAAAAGACCTTTTTTGTAAAAAAATTCATCATCTACAAAAAACATTTTTTGACATTTTCTTTTTTGATTATTTATTCTCCAGATATTTTATCATTGGGCTATGGCTACAGATAACAATAATAAATCACTCAATCAATTTTCTCACCGTAGTCTCGTCTTCGTGAAGAACTTGGTCATACTCAGACATCGCCACGCAGAAAATAATTGCTGTGACGTCTTCGAAGCAGTGAATCCATTTTTTACGCTCACTCCGCTGTCCACCCACGTCGAATAATCTGTGTAGCGTAATTCAATCATTAATTGATTTCGTTTTTTTTTCCTTCTTTCTCAAGGCGATCGTCAGAGAATTTTTTTTTTGTTAAGTCTATATTTGCTAGAAATCACATGGAAAAATTTGCTCACTCGTTAGTTTTGATTGTTGACAATAATTCTTTAAAATAAACAAATGAATGAATTTTTTTTCTCATCGAATAATTAAAAGTTTTAATTATTTCCTTCCGCGATGGACCGGAGTGGTATGGATTATAGAATGAATGGGTTGTAATGGCTTGAAATACTCACTTGAAATTGAGATTTTTAAATGAAAAGTGAACTTCAACTATTCCAGTGGTTTTAACTCGAGTCCTTAAAATATCTTGTTCCGTTGGCTGATATTCCCTCGCCCCTAATCGGTCTAGGTCATCCAAAAAGCTGGAAAAATAAACATTTCATTAACATCACTGTCTTTTTTTTCAATTCCTAATGTTTATGCCGAATGGATTGATGAAGAAAAAAAAAATTTAAATTTTTGTTTCTAATTTCTTTCCTCAATTCATCTAATAAATCTCGACCGTTTAAACATCTGCCGAATAGGGATATTTCATGAAAAAATTTTTTTCATTGAGTCGATGATTCAGGCCGAGTTATGTAAAAGCCCAAAGTGAAATTTTCGAAATCGCTTGTTTTATGATTAAAATAATTAATTGAAAATTGATAATTTTAAAACGCTCGTATGACCTTGAATGACGTCACACCTCTGGTTTATCAGTGCCATCTTTCGGCCATTTTAGATATCGAGAGATAATAGTGGTTATTTAGACAACAGATCAAATGTAACAATTGGTAAATTTTGTGGTGATGTTTTCACGAAGCCTTTTCCAAGCACGTTTTTTCGCGACATTTTATCTTCTATTTAAATTTTATGAAATATCCCTATTAATTACTCAATATCATGAATCAGTTTTTAATTTTGATGAAATTGAGTTGATATTGAGAGTGACTGAACGAAAATATCAAAGGATACTCTATTCTGAAAATGTCACAATTGCCAAAAGTTGTCCCAATTTGACTTTTAACCCTTTACACCACATCCATTTTCCACATCCCTTTGAACATGAAATTAGTCTAGTTACGAGCCATTTTACAGCAAAATATCGAGAGACATTTTTTATTGGGAATTTTGATTTTTTTTTGACGAAATTACTCAATTTTTTTTCTTCTCCATAATTCTCCCATTCATCTACATCCCCTAAAAGTAATTTGAAAAATAAAAATAAAAATAATATTTTTGCCTCAGAAAATCATCATTTCATCATTTGTTTGTTTAAACAAAGAAAGGGAGAGAAAAAAAAAATCATTGAAATTTGTGAAGCAAAGAACATGAGCCAACAGAACGAGTAAACTGCGGGCAACCCCCGTTTTTATCCAGGTTTAGGTTGGGTGCCTCGAGCTGTGTAAAGAGGGGCGCCAGCATCAGCCTCTCTTTTTCTCTCTCTCTCTCTCTCTCTCTCTCTCCCTCGTCTACAAACCCACGTGACACGGGCGTGGCGTGACGTCATTACCGATCAATACCACATAGAGACTTCCACGCTCTACATTCTACGTGCTCCTGTGTAACTTTACTTGTCCCCCTCCCCCTTCAATGTGTAGACCCAATGTCTCTCTTCTCCCTCTCTCGACTCTCTCGATTTTCTCGAGGAAATTTGTGTCGCATGGGGGTTCGCCGCCCTACTCTGTACCCAATGTTCACCCAACACAAGTTCATAATACTGTAATAAACTTGAACACTGTATTCCCATGATTTTTAGATTCTTGATTATCTCTTAAAAATTTTTTTTTAATTGAACATTTTTTTTTTGCAATTAAAATGGAAAATTGTCTCTTTAACGAGTAATTTCAGGAGAAACTTTCAAAAAACCTTTTTTGCAACTTTTGTAAAAAAAAATTTGAAACGAAACAAGTTTTTGAAAATTTCCTCCTAAAATAACTCCTGCATCACTGAAGAAATTGATTTATTGCGAAAGAAGAAATAATACAGTCAAATTACAGTAATTATCTTGAATTTGACTCATTTTTTGAAGAAACGTCAGAAATTTTTTTTTTCAGCTAGAAAAATTTCCAGGAAAAAATTCTCCTGAACTTTTCTACCAAAGTAAAACTCGTGATAAAATTCATTTCAAGTATATCCTCATGTTTAAATAAATACATAAAATTATCACATAATCACTGTGCAGATGACCTAGTTCAACATAGCGACATAGATGAGTAAATTCCCCAGAAAAGTCTATCAAACTTGTCAATAATTCATCGTTACTCCTATAACGGTGAAAGGTAATTTTTACTACTGGCCGATCAGGTGTCGATCTATACCTCTTGGTTCACCTTTATAGATACAACCACTAGTTCGTGCAGGTATATCGCGTGATATGTAACCCAGGTCACATCAGATATCGAGCCAATTTTCAAACACAAAGAACAAAGAAACTAACGGAGATCGATGTCCAACTTTTGTTGAGTATAAAACTTACTATTTCGCTGAGTCGTTTAATTGATACTCGTTACTTCTGCCAAAACACTCCTGGACCCCGTGGTCTGCCCACAGCCTCTTCATAGCTGCCAATAGTTCTTCACTGAATGGCTCTGTATCCTCCATTCGTTGGATTACGTCAAATACCATTTTTGCGTCGGTCTGAGGGACAAAAATTCGATAAATTCATCATTTTTAATAAAAAATTGAGGATTTTTTAATTACTTGAGGAAATTTCATCGATTGTGTCAATACTTCCAATTATGAAATTCTGTAGAAAAAAAAAGGTTTTTTCACATTTCTTTTCCCTCAGAATCACTAATTTTCGAAATAATTGAACAATTAAAAATGAGTCACTCAAAGATTCGCGTGCAGATTATTTTGTGAATATCCCAGAAATGAGGGGGCTTTTTTATTCCATTTTGGTTATATCCTTCATGAGAAGGCAAGTACCATCAAATGAAATGAGGGGGCTCGAGGAAAAATGTCGAGGGACCTTTTCACTAGCCCATATGATTTTTTACAAATGATGTCTTTTGGAAAAAAATTGTTAATCGCCTCCCTACGTCAGAAGAGCCGATTTTCCTCATCCTGCCAAATTTTAAATTATCTCAGTGACAAGTTATTCTAGAAGAAAATGTTAAAAAAAAGGATTTTTGTGGTGAGATTCTTAATATGTAATCACTACTCTGTCATAATAATTAACAATATATCAATAATAATATAATTAAAAATCTAAGACATGTTAATTGATACTCAGGAAATATTTAATTTTCGTTTTCTTTATATTTCATTGAAATGATGGATTATCTGAGTGTAAAACGACGGAGTGGCCCGTCTGCTCCACTGAATGCCTCATTCATAAGATAATCGTTCGAGCGTGTCAAACAGCATCCACATTGGCGCGCAATACCCTCAGATAGTCCAGTGTTTTTAAGTAATGATGAGTAATCATTTAGTTACATACAATAATCAATACTGAATTGATAATGTCGAAACATGAATTCCAAGTGTCATACGGATGCTTTAAAATTTCTCATCGACATTGAATTTTAACACTGGATCGAGCAGAATGGAGTATTCCACTTGGAATTAATATACAACCTCTGGATCAAGACGCAATCGATTACATGTTATCTCTCCCCTCTTAACATGTTAAAACGGTCGAAGACCTCTACTCGCCCTGGCAACCTCGACCATGTACTTGGACAAGTTAGTTATTTCCTCACCTGTTGCAGTTGCGCTTCTAGCTAACACGATTTTACGACGGATAATTTCTAGATGCACTTGATCTAGTCTATCGATAATTACAAGAATCGTTGAGTGATTGATTTTTATTATTATTGGACCACTTTGAGGATGATAATTATTGTTAGTCATTTTTTTTTTGCTTAAAGGTTAATGTCTGTGTTAATTTTCAGTAATTTGTTTTTTGAGAGTGCTAAAATATTCTCTCCACTATTTTATGTTAATAAAATAGTCATATTAATTAGAATATTCTTACCTCTCTCTCATTCGTCAAAAAGCTAATCCCTAAAATGGGCATTGCTCTAAGAATAGCGACTAGAGATTGTATCGTATTGCTGTAAACAACGGGTCTGTACTGCTTGAAGTCCTCTGGTGTGAATCCACTCTCGTGAATAATCCTGAAAACATACACCAAATTGTTTTATCTTTAATTTTTACCCAAATGTTGTATTTCATTGATAAAAGAAAAAATTCAATTTTTTCAAGTGTTTTCCCCCTCTCCATGACTGAGATATTTTCCTCCGGAAGCAAATGAAAGAAACACGATAACAAGACTAAGAATTCTTGAAACCTCAACTGATAAAAATCCTCATGACACAACAGCTGAATCTTTGTCAAAGAAATTTTAATGAAAAGACTCATTCACAACTGAAGTAACTGAAGAAGAGGAAGTCGATCCAAGAAGCACGTACGTTAGCCAACAGGAGGCAATAAAAAAAAAAAGTGTAAATCAAAAGAAACAAGTTAACACATAAAATGAAGAGGAAAAGAGGGTAGATGTCGCGTGTCTGTGGTGAGTATGCTTCACAGCTGCTCACCTCAAGTGGTTCTCTATCGTAACGTGTAAATATCGATCTGCACTGAGGAAAAAAAGGGGTGAGGGGGAGGGGTACAGGAAGAAGAAGAGGCAACAGTTTGTTCTATTCGAAGCGAGGTTAAAAGCATACTACAGGGTCGTCAAATGAAGGCCACTAAAAATTTTATATCCACCATTTTTCAACCATTTCTCTTGATTAGCTAATAAAATAAAGGCCAAGAGGGTGTTTCAAAATAACTTGGAGGATTTACTCACTTCATCTGTTTCACTATGGTACTTTTTCCAGACTCGCCAGCACCTAAAAACATTGAATTAAGTGAGATGCAATATTTATATGTGTGAAAGATCATTTGTATGGGTTTGTTGACTGTTGAATTATGTTGGTGATGAGAAGAATTGGAAAGGGATGTCACGAGACTTTTTTGGTGGTGAATTATGAACAAATTTTTTTAACATTTGTCTAAAAAATTCATCATTCAGGGATATTTTTGGAGCAATTTATCTAGACGCTTGCTCTAAATCTGTTAATTTTACAATTATATACCCACGAAATACTTGTGAATACAGGGAATTGAGGTGATGTGTAATTACGATACTAAAAAATGTTCCATAAATCCGCTAAAAAAATCTTTCTCACTTTATCTGAATTTAATTGAGGAAAAAAAACTAGTAAAATGCGGCTCGGAAATTTTCTCGGTACGTAGAGTTTTATAAGCGGATATGACGTGACGGGAACTTGCTTTCCTGCTTACCGCAAGCCCTTCCCCTCTTTAAAAGCTCTCTGTTAAGTAGCCGCCTATAGTGGGAGTCTGGATTTTAAAACGTATTAACGTATTTAAATTATTCTCTCATTTTTTTTCTGCTTCTGTATTCACCTTATCAAAAATTACATTTCGAGATATTTTCAATGTGAAAAATAAGAAGAAATAACTCGTGTGAGGTTAAATGAGGTCAGTTATAGCTGATTATACGGAACATACGTCATTAAACGAATATTAATTATCAATTTTTGACATTTCTTCCTCAAACCAGCACTCATTATTGGAATAAATTTGCATTCAAAAAAATGTGAAAAATCAATTTTTTATAAAACATAAAAATTTAAATCTAGAATGACGTCGACGTTTCTAGATTTACCGTTTCACAACTAGATTGTGAAGAAAAAATAAACTAAAAGACAGTTTGGAAATTTCTCATTGGTATTATCCAAGAGCTGTTGGCCTCCAATCGGATGGAAATACTCCAAAAAATCAGGCATGTCTGACGTCACAGGTAACAACAATAAATTACGATGTACATTCACATTCACTCGATTGAAAAAAAAACCTAAAACAAACTATTTGATTGATACTGCGCTCTATATCTCCTATCCGGTGAAGGATAAAAACATTTATCTCAGTTAACTATACGATCTAAATTTAACCACGACTTGGTCTCAACTTCCTATCCCAGGAACTCATAATTAAGAAAACAAACTGATGTTAAAATCATGTGGGATTTCAAGAGCAACAGAACAGAACAGTTAAAAAGTGAAAGATAAATTCTTTAAGTTGTCTTTAAAAAAAATGCATGTTTTGGATTTTTGGATGGTGTGAAGTGATTTGTCACTACCGGAAGGACTCGACCCTTGGGTTTTGGGGACATATGGCAACAATGTGTTCACTTTAAACTTGAGATATTCAAGAAATGACAGAATGTCAATAAATAATTTTTTATTATTTTGAAAAAATATTCATTCTCATGAAAAGGATGTTAATATTGATGAGGAAAAAAATATGGTGATGGTAAATTCAAAATTTAAACGGTTTAAGTCGATTTCATCCTTGGGTCAGTTTTTGATGAATATCTTGGAATATATGGGAGATAGAGATATTTTTATAAGGACCTTTTTTGTAGCTCTCATTGTAGTCTATATCTCCCTTAGATTCTGAGATATTCATCGAAAACTGACCCTCGGATGAAGTCGACTTAAGCCGTTTTACCAATTCACTACTGAATTTATGTCAATAAAGAGGACGATAATTTTTGTGATTGAATTTGGTAGTGGTGCGGTGGAAAAAAATAAAGTCAATATTGGGAAAAAAATAATATCTTACCAAGCAAAAGTAGCTTAATATCCTTGGCAGCCTGTATTCCATCCTCCTTCAAATTCTTTTCAATCTGTTTGCTGCGGGCCAGAGCGGCCCGCTCTTCCGCAGACATGGCACAGCCCATCTTGCTACACGTTGCCTTCACAAACGCCACCACGCGCCTTTTTATCACTCTTTTACTATTTTTTTTTCTTTTCCACCCCCTGAAAACGGGCAAGGTAAAATACCCCCCGCCACCTCCACCTCACTAACACGTAATAATAATACAACAAACACCGTTTGATGCACCCACGTGAAACCACTATGCACACCCACTCATTCACTCACACTCACACACACACATTCACACACACACACACACACACACATACACTTTTTTCTTCTTTCTTTTCTATTTTCGATGATTTTTTTCTCCTTTATATTTTTCCTCTTCTTTATCACTAACCCTTGTATAAGTGGACGTGCGCGTTATGCACGCACACCACCTTACTACCGCCGCACACAGTGCCCCCACGAACAATCGCCTAACGCCGCCACCCTTACAGCGATTCTCCAAACGGCTGCTAATCTGAAACAAATCAATTATTATTTTTTCATCAATTTTTTCTTCAACGATGGAATAAAGTAAATTGTAATTATATTAGATATCTCGGATTCGCATGATTCTATTGACTATTTTGGAATGGAAGGAGCTCATAAACTATTTTGCAGATATTTTTACAAAATTTACAATAAACAAAAAGTTTTTTGACATTTTAGTAGTGAATTGGTAAAATGGTTTAAGTCGATTTCATCCTGGCGTCAGTTTTCGATGAATATCTCGAAATCTAAGGGAAATAGCGAAATTTTTATTATAACCTTTTTTGTAGAGGAAAATGAGAGCTATAAAAAAGTTCTGTTGGAAACGCAACTAATTTTCTATCAATTTTAATAAGTCAGTTCGAGTAAATTCGGAAACAATCGAGGCCTTTGGGTCAACAGTCAGTCCAGGAGTAAATCACCCCACTTTTAAGCCAGAGTAGTAGTCAACCAGCCTTCGGGCAAGCAAGTATAGTCTCGAGTCAGTACTCATGTATAGTCGTCATCAAGCCTTCGGGCAAGCAACAAGTATCAAATTAGCACTCAACATGTAGTCAAGTAATTCTCTAGCCTTCGGGCAATTAATCAATCAGTAAATTCACCGAGTAATTCAACAAGTAAATCAGTAATTCATCGAGTAACTCATTAATAAGTGAAATCATCGAATCAGTGTTATCAAGTTATTCAACTAATAGTTCAGTAATTAATCCTCAAGAAATGTATTAATTTAGTATTCATCAAAGTGTTTCTCAATAATGTGTAGAGTCATCAACGAGTAAAATTATCTAATAGTTCTCAAATAGCAAGTTCTCAAATCAAGTAGTGTTCGCCTAGCAACAGTTCAAGTACATTCATCAGTTCAATTCCAGAGTTATTTATCAGAGTAAAATCTCCAATTATGTTCTTCAACGAGTTAATTATCAGAGTTAATTATTAGAGAAATTATTAGTGAATATCAACGATATTATTTAATAGTAAAATATCTCAGACTTTTATCGACTCAACTATTATATTCAGTATTTCTCAAGTCACTTCAAGGTCAATCTCAATAGTTTTTCTCAAGTATTTATCGCAGTTTAGTCAGTCAGTTTATCAACAATTATTTCAAGTCAATTCAGTGAAGTTAATCAACAGTTATGAGACAATTATCAACCTTGTACATAATGTAAATCATTTAACGTGCGGTTCAATTCCGTCAATAAACCTTTGTGAGTGATTTTAATCAATAGTGTTATCAATATAGTTTTCCACAATTAAACACTTCCTTCACACCACCCACAATGCCAGCAAAATTAAGTCTCTCATCAAACAAAAATGTCTCTATCTCCCATAGATTCCGAGATATTCATCAAAAACTGACCCCAGGATGAAATCGACTTAAACCGTTTTACCAATTCGCTACTGATTTTTTTTTTACAGTCTATTATTCTCGATATAATCGCAGGAAAAAATTTATTACGTTCTACATTCTAAAATTTTTATGCTTTTTATGAGGTGGAAATCGAGTGGGAGTGAGATGGGGTGGATGGTATAGGTATTCTGGAAAGTTTCGAGAGTTTATCAGAGAATTGATAAAGAATAGGTAATCGATTGGCTGTAGACTGCAGTTTATCAGCGAATGGGCTATTTAAAAAATGGGGAAAGGGGTGAACAAATATCGATGAAATAGTTCCAATAATAAATTCGATTAATTATTCAGTTTGATTGATTCGGAGAAATGAATGGGAGTTGTACACTTATTCAATGTTTCCATTAACTCAGAACATTTAAAAAAATATGACCTTGACTGGAAATTATTCATTTTACCCCTAAATTTATCGATCACCTGTGTTCAATAATCAAATTTGGCATATTTAAACTATTAATGAACATCTCCGGACTCAAGAGATTACGAAATTTTGAAAAGTGACTTCTCTGTAAAGAAGAATGAGAGCTATATGAAAAAAGTATTTTTTTTCTCTTCACTCCAAGATATTTTTCGAAAACTCATCTGAAAGTCATGAAGCTAAATTTAACTTCCATGAGTGTTTCTGAATTCGAAATAGATATTAAAATGTCCAGCAAGAGTTTTTCAAAAAACATTCCGTCATTCTTTTCATTTCCAAAACAATTGCCGAAAACTAATGATTACCTGTTGCAGCCCTCCATTCTCCAGCATTCTCCAGCTCTCTCTTTTCTTATCAAATCTCTAATTCATATTGAAAAGATCCGAATCGATGATAAACCATTAGGTGACTAAATTGTAAATAATTAAAAAACAAAATAACTCAAAATATCGTTAATTTTATCTGAAATCGACAAAGCCCACATTCTCACAAATACCAGAGTAGATAACTCTTTTCTCCCTGAGTTAAAAGCCAATCCGTGACCGCGTCTATCGAGCGTTCACACATTTTCCACGGGATTATGTGAAAATAGGTCTTTCACAGATGAACTCTTCACCAACAGGCGAAAAAAAAACTCAGAATACCAAGAAAAAAAAAAAAGGTGAGATTCAGTGCGCATGGGAGTGAGGAATAGTGGCGACAGTGGAAACGAGGCGAAGAAAATTAGTGAAAAAAGAAGAAATCTAATAGACGTTTAAATGAATTATTCCGCCGAAAATAAATACAAGAATTCGGTAAATCGCAAAATTGATTTTATGCAATACAAAAAATACTTACAAAAAATGTTTTCTTATCACTTTATTGCACCTGTCAGGCACCAAAAAGGGTAATGATTCCCTCTGTACTCTGACATGCACTTGAGCCACCTCAATAACAGGTCAAAATGCTTGGAACAATGAAAAAATAATGAAATCCTCTCGCACCAATTCACATCCACAATTTCACTAATCTCTTAACTTTGCGCAATCGAACATTTACCACCACGAATGGACCGTTAAAATGATCACTCACAATTATCTTGATTTATCGAATTTCTCTGATTTTTCGGGGTTCTTCGCACTCCTTACCCTGTTTAAATGCTCCGGGCGGGTTTTGGTGTCTATTTGATCGATAATTTGAAGGAACCTCCGGACCGGCACAGCCCCGCTTCGTCCCAGTCGGCCAACTATCTATTGAGAAGGGAGCGAATAAGAGACGGGCGGCTGCTGGAGTCTGAGGGGAGAAAAATTACT
>JAOZGT010000030.1:119508-146886 GCA_035578325.1 Coelinius sp. EB29 | reverse complement strand
ATCAACGCAGAGTACTAACTCAATTCTATCAACAGGTCAGTTTTCTTTTGCACATTCCATGAAAACTATACAAGGAATCTGCTTGAGTGGAGACTGGATAATGAAATTTCAAAGTTCTTGATCTTTGTATAGAGATGAACCTTCATAGTTGTTGGTCGCCATGATCGTCACGAAACGTATCGGTGTGAGAGGAGTGGGGGGTCTGCCAGGGTATTAGTGCGCCGTAAGAGAAACACGATGGTGCACGCACACTACTACAAAATGTCTAAAAGTGGGGAGCTGTGAGATGGCAGAATGAGTTAAGGTGCATTGAAAGCTTCGGCCTCTAGACCCCCTACTGAGTTACATTCATCTGTAAAAGCATTTTCTTTTCCATTTTCTCAAATTTTCTGATAAATTTGTCACGTTGAATGGAAAAAATATGATTAATTGAAAATATATACACATACAATTTTTACAGGAAGTTATTTGCCCACAAAAAAAAATTGACCTTCGACCCTTAAAAAAAATTCTATCACTGTGAATAGCGATATTCGGTCAACAATTCCTGATTGATTCCGCCAACTTTTCACGTGGATATATTGCACAATAAATTTCAACAGATGATTGCATGACAACTATTTCTTTCTAATCCCCTGTGCATCTCACTCCCTCTTGCGTGACCGCCTAGTGCTAGGTTATGTCCAACAATTTTTATAAATAAACATTGACGATCAAAAAGTGACATCAAGAACACTGCATAAACCGTTTAATTGTTATATGAAATTAATCTGAGGATTTATGCCAATTTTTCCATCACTTTTCGAGCCTTCAAACAAATTTGTTCACCTAACCTCACTCGTAGCTTTCAATGTACCTTAAGAGAGTACTGAGAACGGACTTCCAAATTTCAGTTACGGTCTCCTCTCAAACAATCAAAGCACTTCACTACTAATTCTCTGTAAATTATTCATACCTCACTGTTGAATCGTTTGACACTCTCACTCAGAACAATAACAGGATATGCGTGTAATACGATCCAAAACATATCCTCTAGTATACGGCAGGTTGGTGAGATAAAATTTACCGAATTTTTCTCTCTATACATGAAATTGATTATGACAAAGTAGATAAAAATGCGCAACAATGGAAAATGATTAACAGATTGATTGTCTAGATCAGATTGATTGTGCTACATGTAGTTGATTTATTCCCTCAAATTTATTGATTATTGAGACAATTTTTAGATTTATATTTTTACATTCAACATTAAACTGTTGGAATGGTCATATATCGGGTTATGTGCATTTTTAACATTTAGAATCGACAAAAAATACATCGATTATTATTTTTCATCCTGTTTAACTAATTTAGAATGATTTTTTCGTCTCTTTATCAATAAATCAATAGGAAAATGAAAACGATAGGATTTTACTTAAGTTTGTGATGAATATCTCAGGATCTGAGAGAGATAGGAATATTTTCATGAGGACCTTTTTTTGTAGATCTCATTTCGCTTTATAAAAAAAAAAAGGTGCTTATAAAAAACACTCCAACTCTTCTAGACCCAGAGATATTTACCAAAACCTGATTTTGAAATTAACTTTGATCTCTTTATTAATGAATTAAGAGACAATTATTTCCTATTGTCAAATTGTCTGGATTTATATAATTAGATAAAGAGGATAGATCAATATATAAAGTTGGAATCGTTTTTACCATAATCGTAATTAAAATAAAAACCTCATGTATGAATAAAACGAGTGTTTAATGAAGTTAATGTATAAAAATAATTAAAAAACATATTATCAATGAAAAAAAACCTTTATTTATAGACAAATAGATGATTTTCTTATAGAATAAATGAAAATGTATTTTATTTTGTAATCAATTTCAACAAATGTATTTTTCACATCTCAAAAATCAATTTATCATGATAAATATCGATTTTAGGGAAAAAGATCAAACGACATTTTTTATAGCTGAGAAAATTTCCGATAAAAAAGTCTCTTTATATTTTCCTGTAGAATCGATATTTATCGAGATAAATCGATTACACCACTAAATATTACTAGCCAAAATATTATGCCAAAATATTATAGGACATAATATTACTGGAATAAATATTACTGGATAGAATATCACAGGATGAAATATTACTGGATAAAATATCACAGGATCAAATAACACATACCACAATATTGCAAAAAATACGAAATATATTCTCACTTCCAATATCAACATAGCAAAATACAATAGATATACATGACCAATCATCTAGGGAGTAACGTTGTGAGCGGCTCCACGCAAATACTCCATAACATTCGAGTTTTCATTCCATGACGATACCAGTGCGTAGATATCTCTTACGTTTCCTAGTAGATACGAGACAACCACAATACGACCAATTTATATTTACATTTACTCGTATACAATATGTCTCAATAATAATCCATTCATAATATTTTGCCCACCTATTATTTTACCCAATAATATTATGAAGTTATAATATTTATATCAATAATATTATTGGAACATAATATTTTGTATAATATTTTGTCCAGTAATATTACATTCCAGTAATATTTAGGGGTGATACCGATAAATCGATATTGAAAAAATTTTATGATGTGGACTTTTTCCATGAATAGGAAGATGCATCAATATCATTAGGAATTTGTGTCTCGACGAGTTTTCTGACATCTTCAGTGATTTGGAACATTTTTCCATGGCCAGGTATAATATAATCAGCTAGCATAATCACTAAAAATCGATTATCGGCCTGAGTTATATTTAATTCAGGGATTCCCAGATTTTTCCCGATTGACGAATCTTTCAGGTCTGCTTCTTTCTCAAAAATGTAATATTCTTTTGTTGGCAATTTTGACATTTTTGGTAATTGTCAATTTATTTCGACAATGATTGATTTTACGAGAAAATATGAGAATACATTTTTGGTAGAGAATGAAATTTCCAACAAAAAATGTCTTATGATATTTTCTCTTAAAATCAACCATTATCAAGATAAGTTTATATTTAACATTTTTATTAACTAATAATAAATTGTCTCATCAATTTTTTTTTGGTTCTTCTCCTGATATAATAAATAAATTGAATAAATAAATGTAGTCAAAATTTCAATAATTCCTGACTCCGCGGACACTTTGAAATCGACAAATCGTCCTTCAAACGCTCCCGCTTCCATTCGCCATGTTGTTTTCTCAATGGCTCGTGCCTTTTCGTGGGCGTTCGTAAAACACGAAGCCGGCGAGCTTGCAAGTATAACGAGAGAAGAAGAAGAAATAAAAGCGACGCCGACGTATTTGTAGTGAAAGGAGCTCTCAAGTGATCTAAATAATTTAACAATCCTTGATAACATTTGATAATTAATAATTAGTAATATAGTAATAATAATATAATTTAATAATAATATAATTTAATAATATAATAATATAATAATAATAATAATAATATAATATTTAATATTTGTTCATAAGGAAATGTTTTTTTTTCTTGTGAATTATTAATTAATAACAATTACGTGTGATTGTGAGTTGGAGAAAAAAATTGTGGAATTTTTAGGGTGATTCAATGACTTTCTCGTGCCATGTTTATATTTCTATCATGGACACAAAGGAGTAAGGACGCCTGTTGAGTCATTCTCGTGTTTATTGTGTTATTTACGGATAAATTCAAGAGTGAAAGTGAGAAAAAGTGAGTAAATACTAATCGTGAATATATCAAAATCATATCATTTCATTGTGTGTGTGTGTGTGTGTGTGCGAGATAGAAAAGAGTGAGGATTGTTTAATTTTTGTCGACGGGAAAAACAATATCCCGGGAGTTGTGAACGCTGACAATTCTCAATTTTTTTTTTTATTTGTGTGAAAAAGGATTTTTCCGAGCGCCTGCAAATTATTATCGTCTTGACGGTGAGTTAGTCCATTTCATTTTTAATTTTTTTGTTATGTTTATACAGGGTATTTCAACGTGTGGCTGTGTTTATCAACCACACGTGCTCATTTTTACGTCGAGAGTGGAGGATTATTCCATATTGTTTTTTTTTAAATACACTCCCCACAACTGAAAATACCCCCCAGAAAATATTTCACCTCTTTCGGTTTTTGCGAACCCTTTCCACTCTTCGAAATTCCCTGTAAACTCCAAGTTATCGAATTAATCAATTAATTAATTAATTAGAAAAAAACGTTGTTCCAGGGTCATGATATTTTTTGGAAACCCTCCTCTTCTCATACAACCCTTAACCCTTAACCCTTAACCCTTCAAATTAAAGATTGGAGTGGGGAAGGTTGGGTTGGATAGCTGACGAAATTTCAAATCTCAAACACTGGTTTTCAACCCATTATTCCCCAGTATTTTTAATTACTATTAGGAATATTTTCTAAAAATTAATTGACATTTTTAATTTCTCCACAAAGCAATGAATTATGAAAAAATTGATAATTGACGGAAATACCACTAAATGGAGCAATTTTATTCTTATGATTAATCGACGAAAATGCCATTTTTTTTATTAGAAATATTAATAAAAAAAGGATAAACAAATGGATAAAAGAATGGGAAAAATAAACTGTGAATATCGTCGAATGCTAAATTGCATAGATTTATTAAATTTATAAATTAATTAATACACGATTATACATATAGTACATAAAGTATAGTAAAACGTTTTCCGGATTATTTCTCGCTGAAACAAAATATATACGACGTTTAGTCACGTGCAGCCACGTCCTAGTCGTAATAAGGAGTAGTTAGTCTAGGCCGTCACTGGACCAACGATTTTTGAGGAAGTGGTCGAAGGGTCCCTTCCACGGGTTTGAATCACGATTTAATTCGAGGTTTGATTATCGAGTTTAATTCGCGGATTAATTCGCGGTTTTATTTGCGGGTTTAATTCGCGTTTTTTTCCTCGGTTCAGCATATGGCGATGATTCGCGGGTTTAATTCGCGTTTTTTTTCTTTTTTCGGTTGAACATATGGCGATGATTCGCGGGTTCTATTCAAAGACTTGATTCGCGAGTTTGATTCACGAGTTTGAATCACGATTTAATTCGAAGTTTGATTATCGAGTTTTAATTCGCGGAGCCGCTCCATGATTTTAATTGGCGGTTTCATTAACAATTTTTGATTCGCGGGATCGCAATTTTGATTGACATAATGCAATTAGCCACGCCCCTTTTCTGAACCTGTTTGAACCTGTCTGAGGGAAAGTGTTTGTGGGTGACTCACCCCCAAACAATCCGATTCTTTTTACCTTTTTGAGGAATTGGTAACTTCATGATTTATGAGGCTCAATAAAAATGTTCAATATACCTGGGAGGGGAAGGGATTGTCCTTGACCACATTCTTCTAATATTAGTCATCCACCCTGTTGCATAACTTGCATATACTCTATACATTCATACAGGATATTGTTTATAACAATGAATGAGTCATCCAAAAAAAATGTTCACTATTACTGATGAAAAGGGATTGTCCTTGACCACATTCTTTTGATATTAGTCATCCACCCTTCGTGACACCACTTGAGATGTTTCACAGGGTGAGGTCGAGAATTTGACCGCTTTCATATTTTCACATTGTTGTCAATAAGATTTTTGTAGATAAATAATCGATAAGCATCGAGTAGAGGTGGGGGAAGTCTGCCTATAACGCATGGAAATTCGAGTATGAGCATCAGTTCCTCCCGAAATTTTTCATGAAGAACAGTCTGAAACAACAAGAATTGAAGAAACGTTTGAATCTTCTGTTAAAGAATATTCAAGAAGTCAAACAAGTTATACAATTCAGAAGCGACATCAGAGTACTTTGTACAAATCTTCAGAAAACGAGTATTGGAGATAGATCAACAACTCAATAAGAAAAGAGAACATCATGGACTTCACTAAAATCAACGCTGTTGGTGAATTCGAACAACTTTCCGTGATGAAGCTTTCCAGCCTGCCAACAGGCCGCTTGTTCAGAATCACTGCTGCTAGAAAAGTTGATACAAAACATGATCAAGGTGTTGTTTTTGAGATATCGACTCATTCCATTTATGTGAATAAGAGATTGGCTGTATATTTCAATGCAAATCCTGAGGAATTCGAACACTTCCAGAAACATGTTGAGAATGGTGCTCCCAAGTTGGAATACATTGGTGGAAAATTCAATAGCATTTGCTTGCATCCAGATCCGAGCATAATAACCGAAGACCAGGGGGCTAAAGCAAATTTCCACAAAATCAACGCTGTAGCAGATATCTGTAATGTCCAGAATTTCATAATATCTCAAAACTAATAAATAAAACAACAATACAAAATTTTGCTCCAGAATTCCAAAATTGACAAATTCTTTAGGCAACATATGCCGAAAGAATTCAGTACATCGATGTCAAAACCTCAAAATTCCACGTATGTCAGCAACATATGTCGACATCTCACCCACAAAAGAAACCCTGAGTGCAGCAGGTGATGAAAGGACAAATCGGGGTCATACCCAAAAACCAAGTGGGAAAAATCACGCCACAATTTCCACCAATCAAAAATCGATCCGTGGATACCCCCATGAATTCCAGCTCCCAAAATTAATGAAAATTAATTATCAGTCTGTACACAACCGCGGAGCAGTTAGCAAGCCTGGTGGAAATTGTTCACTTAATCGATCTGTCCTTTCGACCCTCCCAAGTTATAATCCGCAAGAGTCGGTATAACACGGGGTGACTATTGAACAAAAGTAGATAGTGATCGGGCGAATTGTTCAGGGATACCCGTCCTTAAATCGAGAGCGGTGTCATTTCTTGCATTCAAAGGGATATCGTTAATTGTGAAGTGGGTGTGGACATTCTCACAATATAAACTTTTTCAAACATTTTCACGCATTTCTCCAGTGGAAGAAAGTTATTCAATCAGAAGTAATTATAATAGCCTCAAGAGTATTCTTGTTGCTGGTAGTGAAAATCCTGTTGGATATACTCAAGGATCCACAACCTTAAAAAGTAGAAAATTAAACAGCTTCATCAATTAATGTGAGTAAAGAGAAATAGAATTGTTCAAAATTTTTGTAATCCCCCAAATCATTCCAGGGATAGGGAAAACAATAGAATCCAATGTAAAGCAGACTCTGAACTTGTAAATTCAAAATCTTCTTGAGAAATTAAATGAAAACCAAGACCTCTTACTTATCTCTAAATCATTTGATTTAAAACCTGTCCAAAATCAAACCCTATCCCTACAACAACAAAAATAGTATATATTCCAACAGAACTCCTTTCTATTTTGAATAAACTTGGAAATTTTAATAACAAACAGCAGGTAAGAGTATAAACCTAGCGTCGTCCAAATTAAAAATATTTATAATTTTAGCCTATATTTTGTGGGAGCAACCCCTACAAAATTGTCCTTCGACGCGAAATTTCTCCGGACATAACATATCGAAGAACGTCCTCTCGTAAAACTATCATCATTGAGGTCGGACTACCTGTACACAATCACGGCAGCTCGCAAGGCCAACACGAAATATGGAGTGGCTATCGTTTTCAATTTAGACAACGTTCAATCTGTTTTTCTGAATAGAAGAATGGCTAAATTTTTTGATGAGAATCCAAGTCAATTGGAAAATTTACAACATGAAATTGCCACAGGGTCACCAAAGTTACAGTACTTGGGTGGAGAACACAACAGACTTCGCCTGCATTCTGATAAGGAATTAAATTTGTTGGAATAAAATGAAGTAAATAGATGAAAATTTTTCGATATATATTCTTTTATTTAATTCTCATAATTTACAAATGTAATAGTATCTAGAAAATATATAAATAAATGAATTTTACCGATTACATTTTGTTTTTTTGTTTTTTCCCACATTACATTTCACACAATTCTTGATCATAGGAGGTGGTCCATCAAGAGCATCACCACCTATAGATTCATAATGTATCAAACAACGTCTACATCTAATGATTTCCTGATTTGTTCTCATCTCATCAGTTAATTTACCCCATGCATCATGTACATCCAATTCAGCAAATGTACTTATAAATGATATTGATAGAAGAGCAATATCTTCAGAATTCATGCGTGCTAAATTTTTCAACTCACAATACAAATCTAAAGATCGATCTTTAGATCGTACTATCTTAGTATCCATCCACTCTCTTAGTAAAAGAACATTTTTAAGTGCACAAGTTATTTTTGTCATATTACAATGAAATGGACATTTATCAGAAGATGATTCCCTGAATTTCAAGATTGAGGGTGCTCCATCAAAATGCTCATCGATATCAATCACTGGAGCATCATGGAATGTCTGTTTAAACCAAGCCTTCTTTTCACGACCTTTCACAAAAATTACCTCAGCACGCATCAAGCCACGTAATATCTGCTCTAGTTGATTGTATGGTAGAGTACCATAATCCCATGATAAGCCATGATAATTACGCTGAAGCCACATATTTGCACATCTAGTTTTTGCAGGTACAACATGATGTTCATATGGGGGGTAGAAAAACTTTACTGTCAGTTGTGTGTCTCGAGCATCCAATGAGATATAGGATAATTCTTTGACGATGAATTCGTTGTTAACACCTTGGAATCCCTGAATATCTAGAAGCAGCTCCATCGTGACTGATCCTCCGCCGAGCTCAACGTCGGCATTTATAAGCTCAGCCCCCAACAAAATTTTTAAACTATCTTCTTAACACCCCCACTTAATAGTTGGTATTCTACGATGCGATCGTGTAGGATGAGACAATAAGCAGCGGTCTCTAGTGGGAAACTTTTTTTTGTTTCAATCTCTAAACGGACATCTACTGGCCCGAATTTCAATGATTCATTCTGTTTCGAGCAATCAATAATGATCAGAGGTGCATGATTTGCAAATTGCATCTTCGTTAATAATGGATTAATGGTTTGCTGCTCATAATATGATAACTGAAAGTTCGCATACATATCATAGAGTATCGAAAATTGATTCTGAGCCATATCAATATTCAAGTGACCATATGGGAAACATTGAGAATTCAAGAATAATTTCACATCAGCAATATTACAATGATCAAAGTTGCTCGCATTCTTTCGCTTCTTATTTTTCCGAGCTGTCTGGAAACCCAAAATAACATAACGTGGTTTTTCAAGTTGATTTGTTGTTTTCACAGTCCACACATGTTTTGTGGTTTGTGGAAGCAATGGATATTCATATAGTTCCCATGATCTGAAGCTCATAGATATTATTGGATCTCTCTGAATGAACTTGAGCAACTCTACTCTTTTATTATCCGATAATGTAACATATGGAATCAACCATTCAATCTTACTAATGTTGATTTTCACATCCTCATCAGCCGTTTGAATCATGGCATCAGTATCATAACGAGCTCTAGTTAAAATCAACTCATGTTTTACGTTGACCATTATTTTTCGGTAATCTTCAGCGAATCCCAATAACATATTCAATGGGATAGATATGTCGAAAATACCATTTACATCAACCAAACTTGTTTTCTCTTCAATACCCAACCATCCAGCATTCTCCATCCATATGCTTTGATTTGGGTTCAGTGAGATGAGACTCTTCATAAGAGTGGTAATACCCACATTCTTAACTTTGTCTACCTCAATCGCATTAATTTCATAGCGTATTTCTTGAAACAAATGGCAAATGGCGTTATTCACCAACTTCGTAGTTGTTGCAACATTATTGTCTGTTTTGAGCAATTTCCCCGTAATGTGTAGGGTACTCCTGCTCGGTAGAACACACAGGTCTTGATTTTGCACGACAATTCGAATCTCATCACTATTATCAAGCCCTACCGAAGAATATGGCTGATGTGCATGAATCTCATAATGAGCAATAGATTCATCAAACGCCACAGGCATCTTGATATTTAGGTTCTCCTCCATGGTGTACAACAAACGAATAAAACTTTTATTTGACAGAAGCGTTTCGTCCACTTTTCCTCACTGTCAGACCGAGACTTTCGAGATACTTTACGTTCTAAGATGTTAACTCCTTGAAGCCAACACGTGAACTGATTAAAGCATGCCATGGTTGCTGATTAATATAGGAGTGTCCAATCTTGCGATTATATACGATCCCCATGATCATCAAATAGACTTGATGTGAAGTCTAATGGTAATTAGTCAATAAGAAAAAATTAGGTTTAATGAAGGATGAGAATAATGGTACGATTATGACTAAATTTGTAGGACTTCGCGCAAAAATGTATACTCTAAAAATTTTTGGAGAAGAACGTGAAAAATCACGTGCTAAAGGTGTGAAAATATCGACTTTAAAACGCATCACATTCGATGACTACAAAGACTGTTTGATGAGGCATGAAAACGTCACAGAATCCCAAAATATGATTCGATCGATTAAACATGATGTATATACCATTAATCAAACAAAATTAGCTCTAAGTTGGTATGATGATAAACGTATTCTCATACCTTATGCAACAGATACTTTGCCCTATGGATTTAAGAAGAATAATGTAAATATTGGTTGACAAAATAAACAAACAAGTTGAATGATGAAAATGTTTTTTTATTCAAATAATCCATACAATCATCACCTTAAAACTTATATTTTCCCTACTTTACAATTTTTCTCCCCTTCCCCATCAATCTTCAATATCTATCCAACTATTATGAGTGTTATCGAATCCCAACCACTTCACATAGCGTCTATTTCCAACTTTCTTCAAAACTTTCTCCACGAGGTACACATCAGGATGTTTCGTTTTCAATAACTCCTCTTCATAAAAACTACCGCTAATTAATTCATTTTTATAATCCTTTAATTGATAATTACTGGATTAGTATTTTTGATAGCTCTGATAGTGAATAATTCAGTAGTCCAGTTAGGTGTATAACCTTTCTCAAATACATGTTTCGCTTTGCTTATGCGTACTCTATCACCGACTTGGAATTTCGGTTGTCTATTGTTTACCCTAAAATCGGCGTACATGAGCTGTAATTTCTTCACATTTTCTTTCGTCACATCAACAGGTTTCATGCGAATAGTCCGATGTTTACTATTATTATAGTCATTCAGAAGCTTTGGTAGCATATCAATCCATTGATAACTTCCACGCAAACTGAACTGAAACCACATTTTACTCTTCAGCGTCCGATTGAAGCGCTCACATATCGACGCTTTCAAATTACTGAATGTAGAATACATATTAATATTATATTTTTTCATTAGTGCTTGAAATTCGGTGTTATAAAATTCTTTCCCCCTATCAACATGCAAATGTTTGGGGACACGCCCTTGTTTAAGAATTGAACTCATTGCTAATGTAACATCATGAGCATTTTTCCTCTTTAGCGGCACAGCCCAAGCAAATTTTGAAAAAATATCAATTACAGTGAGCAAAAATTTATTTCCATTATTCTTTCTTGCATAAGCAGTCATATCAACCAAGTCTGCTTGCCATGTCTCATCCAAGTCACGTATATTAACACGCCATCGAGGATAATTTCTACGTGCTGGTTTATGCAGTTCTGTTACAACATCTACTTTCTTATCCATCATTTTTTGAAACTATTTGACTCCAATTTTTTGTTTCAATTTCTCAAGTTCTCTATGAACAATGGTGCACCTCAACATCATATCCTCATGCAAGTCAATAATTTTTTTATTCACGTCATGCAGTCGTTTTGTTTCTTGAACCTTGAATTCATTCATTCCTTTGAATAGATCTGCCAATCTGAGGTTGAAATTCCGTTGTGATTCAGCAATGTTTTCATACAATGTCTCTAATGTAACAGCATCCTGCAGATTGTCAGGTTTTGCATGATTACACAGTTTTTTGTCTTGAAGATCATAATGGCCATCCACAGTCAACTGGAATCCAATGCCAGGTGGGCCACGATTGGGAGATCCTCTAGTATCAGAACTCAAGTGGCGACCGAACACGTCAACACTCATTTTTCGAATGATGCTGTATTCAGATTATCACACTCTAATATATAATTTTGGCTTCACGGAGTTCCTTAATAATTGAGATGATTTCATTATCATGACTCGGATTTCCAGCTGTTTGTGAAGCGATGAGTAGGCGGAGACGATCCACAAGCTCATTGGGGTCATCCCAATAAACTAATCGACTGTGTTGGGTCTTCGAGCCCTCATAAATGTAGGTAGAAGGCCCGTTCCACTGTATTTGGTCTTGATAAACTTTGAAATATAGTTCTTATATTTTTCACTCTTGTTATCTCGTATACCACCACGTTGTTTATAATTTTTCTCATGTCCATTAGTTGATAATATGATTTTTCTATATGCTTCGATATCACTGTCACTGATCAACTCTTCATTAGGGTTCTTCATAATGAGTAATTCTAGTAAACCCGCAGTACATGAATATTTCACTCCTTTAACTTTGATAAAACCATCTTCAAAGTATATGGGTGAATTTCCAATCATAAAATTACGGGTTAGTCTACGAACCCCATACGATTTATCCCATTTTTTCGTGTTGATTTCTGTTAAATATTTCCAAACAAAACTATCTTCATCAAGATCACCATAAGAAATATTTCCAAATGACATTGCACTTGCATTATGAGGATCATTGTGAGAGTCTTTCAATGATGATGAAAATATTCTCTGACTCAATGTTTTATCGTTGAACGAATCTTCAGCTGCAGAGACGAAGCTATCCATATCCTCATTTTCTCTTAATGATCGCTTTAAGGTACTTAGGTGACCCCTCTGGTGTTGTGGTGTTGCAGGTACCGGTACTTGGGCTATTGGGGTACTCGAGTGACCCAACTGGTGTTGTGGTGTTGCAGGTAGCGGTAGTTGTGCTATTGGTGACTCATTTACACTCATCGTAACGATTCTCCGCCCATCATCAGATAATTGCATATCATCAGACAAGTCCACATTTTGTCTATCGGATAATTCAACATTTCTGGCTGTTAATTGTTGGAGAGGTTTGATTATGGGTTTGAAAACCTCATTCACTGCATCATCAACATTATCTCTACCCAATTTCAATAATTTATGTTTTCGTTGAATAGCTGAACATAATTCCTTAAACTTTTCGAATGGCATATCTGTATTTACATGATCGTTGTAAATGTGTCTCGAATTCATTTCATCTTGTTTGAATAATACAAAGAAATTCATATTATCACGCACAAGATGTTTTGGTATGCGAGCATATGATTGACACAGGTAGAAACTATCAACATTTTTATGTCTTCCCATACAGAAATAGGCTTTTATATTATTCTGTTTTTCACAAGCAACATCATCGAATATGAATAACGAGTCTGTTCTCGCATTATCAACCGAGATGACGTCTTCATTATCTGAAAAAGGAAGATAATTCAAACCGTTGATAGATTGCAGCAATTCTTGTAAGAATTGATATTTGGGTTGATTCAAAGATTTTGAATACACGTAAATATTCTCAAATCTCAGACCATTGGGATGAACTATGAGGCTCAATAAGGCGTTAGTTTTCCCACAATTGGACGGTCCACAAAAAACTGCTCGAATAGTATTTGGCAACAATGAACCATGACGTTTAGGCTTTCTAATATCCTTTGTAGTCACTGAATCGAAATTGAGAACTGGCAATCCTGAACGATGTGTATTGAACTCCATCTTCATAACAACTGATGAGAAAATCTATAAATAGTTGGTTTCATAGGAGATCGTTCAGTTCTCTTTTGAACATGATTGTGCACGGATCGTGTGCGCGGAAGAAAGACGGTGGGATTTTGAATAAAATCATCAATAGTCTCCCTGTTGAATTGCATTTACCTGGCTACCAGTATTGTGGTCCAGGAACAAAACTTGCTAAGAGGTTAGCTCGAGGAGATCCAGGAATTAATCCGCTCGATTCTGCTTGTAAAGCACATGATATTGCGTATTCGAAAAATCGGGACGATATTGCTGCACGAAACGAGGCTGATAAGGTACTTGCAGATCGAGCATGGAAGCGTGTTTCAGCCCCAGCCGCTACCATTGGTGAGAGAGCCGCAGCTCTCTTTGTAACAAACGCTATGAAAGCCAAGACAAAATTAGGTATGGGTGTGAGAATTGGAACAAAATTAGGTATGAGTGTGAAACGAAAATCGTGTGCGAAAAAACGGGTGATAAAAAGACGAGTCAAGAAGGGGAAAACGGCCAAGCGAGTGACACTTGGGACAATCATTAGAGCTGCAAAAAATTCAATCAAACTGAATAAGGGGTCAGATAATGCCATCAAAACGGCACTTGAGGGTGCAAGAGCAGCTGTAAAGCAAATCGGTGGCAAAAATAGAGTGAATGTTTCACGAGTCATTCCTGTTCCATCAAAAGTTGGAGGAATCTTACCCTTCCTCGTGCCACTCTTTGCCGGCTTGAGTGCCACAGGGGCACTAGCTGGTGGTGCTGCTGGTATTGCTAGAGCCGTGAATAGTGCCAAAGAAGCTAAACAACAACTGGCAGAAAATAAAAGACATAATGAAACTATGGAGGCTATTGCACTTGGTAAAGGATTATATCTTAAACCATACAAAAAGGGAATGGGTTTATATTTGAAACCAAAAAACTTCTAACGATGCTACCACGCAGGGCTTTGACTGATGGAGATCTTGAAAAATATGCAAAACTTATGCAAATCCCATATTTTCGCGGAGTTTTTATGCGCAATGACTTACCGAAAAATGGACCCTTGAAAAATGAATCAGCAATCATTAATTTAGATGACAAAGAGGGTCCTGGAACTCATTGGGTTGCATATAAGAAATTTGGAAATAACGTCACATATTTTGATAGTTTTGGAAACTTGCAACTACCTACAGATCTTTTCAATTACTTTGGTGTTGGTAGCATCAAATATAATCATGAACGTTATCAAAACTGGAATACATACAACTGTGGACATCTATGTTTGGCGTTTCTCACCGACCGCTTATATAAGGCTGAGAAGAAATGATTATCCATCAGTTGTTGTGTGGAAACCATGAGTGATTCATTTACATTGACACTCTCGGGAGTATCGTCAGTCTTGGAGGCACAATATTTTCCTCCAATTGAACTATCCCCCGAAAAAAATTACGTTCTCGGGCTGGTTGAATTTTTAACATTCAATTCAATTCCAAATGTTGATGATAGTAATAATAAATTACATATAGAGGATAAAGTTATCACTATTCCTATGGGAAGTTATGAAATTAATGATATTTCAAAGTATATTGTAGAGTCCTTAGCTAGGAGTGACATTACTATAAGTATCAAAAGTAATAATAATACATTACGGAGTGAATTGAAATGTAATAAGGATGTAGATCTGAGACCTGTGAATTCCCTAGGTCGACTTTTGGGTTTCACTCCAAGAGTTTTGAAAGCTAATAAAACCCATGAGTCGGATCAGCCTGTAGCCATTCTTAAAGTGAACGCCTTACGAGTCGAATGTAATATTACTACCGGAGCATACATCAATGCAACTAAAGTTCACACAATCCATGAATTTTTCCCTGTGGTACCCCCTGGATATAAAATTGTAGAAGTGCCATCCCATGTTATTTACTTACCCGTTGCTGTCAGAACTATTAACGATTTACAGCTCCGCATCGTTGATCAAGACGGAGACTTGGTGAATTTTCGCGGTGAAGTACTTACCATTAGACTTCACATCAAGTCTATTTGATGATCATGGGGATCGTATATAATCGCAAGATTGGACACTCCTATATTAATCAGCAACCATGGCATGCTTCAATCAGTTCACGTGTTGGCTTCAAGGAGTTAACATCTCAGAACGTAAAGTATCTCGAAAGTCTCGGTCTGACAGTGAGGAAAAGTGGACGAAACGCTTCTGTCAAATAAAAGTTTTATTCGTTTGTTGTACACCATGGAGGAGAACCTAAATATCAAGATGCCTGTGGCGTTTGATGAATCTATTGCTCATTACGAGATTCATGCACATCAGCCATATTCTTCGGTAGGGCTTGATAATAGTGATGAGATTCGAATTGTCGTGCAAAATCAAGACCTGTGTGTTCTACCGAGCAGGAGTACCCTACACATTACGGGGAAATTGCTCAAAACAGACAATAATGTTGCAACAACTACGAAGTTGGTGAATAACGCCATTTGCCATTTGTTTCAAGAAATACGCTATGAAATTAATGCGATTGAGGTAGACAAAGTTAAGAATGTGGGTATTACCACTCTTATGAAGAGTCTCATCTCACTGAACCCAAATCAAAGCATATGGATGGAGAATGCTGGATGGTTGGGTATTGAAGAGAAAACAAGTTTGGTTGATGTAAATGGTATTTTCGACATATCTATCTCATTGAATATGTTATTGGGATTCGCTGAAGATTACCGAAAAATAATGGTCAACGTAAAACATGAGTTGATTTTAACTAGAGCTCGTTATGATACTGATGCCATGATTCAAACGGCTGATGAGGATGTGAAAATCAACATTAGTAAGATTGAATGGTTGATTCCATATGTTACATTATCGGATAATAAAAGAGTAGAGTTGCTCAAGTTCATTCAGAGAGATCCAACAATATCTATGAGCTTCAGATCATGGGAACTATATGAATATCCATTGCTTCCACAAACCACAAAATATGTGTGGACTGTGAAAACAACAAATTAACTTGAAAAACCACGTTATGTTATTTTGGGTTTCCAGACAGCTCGGAAAAATAAGAAGCGAAAGAATGCGAGCAACTTTGATCATTGTAATATTGCTGATGTGAAATTATTCTTGAATTCTCAATGTTTCCCATATGGTCACTTGAATATTGATATGGCTCAGAATCAATTTTCGATACTCTATGATATGTATGCGAACTTTCAGTTATCATATTATGAGCAGCAAACCATTAATCCATTATTAACGAAGATGCAATTTGCAAATCATGCACCTCTGATCATTATTGATTGCTCGAAACAGAATGAATCATTGAAATTCGGGCCAGTAGATGTCCATTTTATTGTAATATGACAAAAATAACTTGTGCACTTAAAAATGTTCTTTTACTAAGAGAGTGGATGGATACTAAGATAGTACGATCTAAAGATCGATCTTTAGATTTGTATTGTGAGTTGAAAAATTTAGCACGCATGAATTCTGAAGATATTGCTCTTCTATCAATATCATTTATAAGTACATTTGCTGAATTGGATGTAAATTAACTGATGAGATGAGAACAAATCAGGAAATCATTAGATGTAGACGTTGTTTGATACATTATGAATCTATAGGTGGTGATGCTCTTGATGGACCACCTCCTATGATCAAGAATTGTGTGAAATGTAATGTGGGAAAAAACAAAAAAACAAAATGTAATCGGTAAAATTCATTTATTTATATATTTTCTAGATACTATTACATTTGTAAATTATGAGAATTAAATAAAAGAATATATATCGAAAAATTTTCATCTATTTACTTCATTTTATTCCAACAAATTTAATTCCTTATCAGAATGCAGGCGAAGTCTGTTGTGTTCTCCACCCAAGTACTGTAACTTTGGTGACCCTGTGGCAATTTCATGTTGTAAATTTTCCAATTGACTTGGATTCTCATCAAAAAATTTAGCCATTCTTCTATTCAGAAAAACAGATTGAACGTTGTCTAAATTGAAAACGATAGCCACTCCATATTTCGTGTTGGCCTTGCGAGCTGCCGTGATTGTGTACAGGTAGTCCGACCTCAATGATGATAGTTTTACGAGAGGACGTTCTTCGATATCTGCTACAGCGTTGATTTTGTGGAAATTTGCTTTAGCCCCCTGGTCTTCGGTTATTATGCTCGGATCTGGATGCAAGCGAATGCTATTGAATTTTCCACCAATGTATTCCAACTTGGGAGCACCATTCTCAACATGTTTCTGGAAGTGTTCGAATTCCTCAGGATTTGCATTGAAATATACAGCCAATCTCTTATTCACATAAATGGAATGAGTTGATATCTCAAAAACAACACCTTGACCATGTTTTGTATCAACTTTTCTAGCAGCAGTGATTCTGAACAAGCGGCCTGTTGGCAGGCTGGAAAGCTTCATCACGGAAAGTTGTTCGAATTCACCAACAGCGTTGATTTTAGTGAAGTCCATGATGTTCTCTTTTCTTATTGAGTTGTTGATCTATCTCCAATACTCGTTTTCTGAAGATTTGTACAAAGTACTCTGATGTCGCTTCTGAATTGTATAACTTGTTTGACTTCTTGAATATTCTTTAACAGAAGATTCAAACGTTTCTTCAATTCTTGTTGTTTTAGACTGTTCTTCATGAAAAATTTCGAGAGGAACTGATGCTCATACTCGAATTTCCATGCGTTATAGGCAGACTTCCCCCACCTCTACTCGATGCTTATCGATTATTTATTTACAAAAATCTTATTGACAACAATGTGAAAATATGAAAGCGGTCAAATTCTCGACCTCACCCTGTGAAACATCTCAAGTGGTGTCACGAAGGGTGGATGACTAATATCAAAAGAATGTGGTCAAGGACAATCCCTTTTCATCAGTAATAGTGAACATTTTTTTTGGATGACTCATTCATTGTTATAAACAATATCCTGTATGAATGTATAGAGTATATGCAAGTTATGCAACAGGGTGGATAACTAATATTAGAAGAATGTGGTCAAGGACAATCCCCTCCCCTCCCAGGTATATTGAACATTTTTATTGAGCCTCATAAATCATGAAGTTACCAATTCCTCAAAAAGGTAAAAAGAATCGGATTATTTGGGGGTGAGTCACCCACCAACACTTTCCCTCAGACAGGTTCAAACAGGTTCAGAAAAGGGGCGTGGCTAATTGCATTATGTCAATCAAAATTGCGATCCCGCGAATCAAAAATTGTTAATGAAACCGCCAATTAAAATCATGGAGCGGCTCCGCAAATTAAAACTCGATAATCAAACTTCGAATTAAATTGTGATTCAAACTCGTGAATCAAACTCGCGAATCAAGTCTTTGAATAGAACTCGCGAATCATCGCCATATGTTCAACCGAAAAAAGAAAAAAAACGCGAATTAAACCCGCGAATCATCGCCATATGCTGAACCGAGGAAAAAAACGCGAATTAAACCCGCAAATAAAACCGCGAATTAATCCGCGAATTAAATTCGATAATCAAACTTCGAATTAAATCGTGATTCAAACCCGTGAATCAAACTCGCGAATCAAGTCCCCTGAATCGAACCCGCGAATCATCCTCATATGTTCAACCAAGAAAAAAGACGCGAATTAAACTCGCGAATGAAACTCGCGAATAAAACCGCGAATTAATCCGCGAATTAAATTCGATAATCAAACTTCGAATTAAATCGTGATTCAAACCCGTGAATCAAACTCGCGAATCAAGTCCCCTGAATCGAACCCGCGAATCATCCTCATATGTTCAACCAAGAAAAAAGACGCGAATTAAACTCGCGAATGAAACTCGCGAATAAAACCGCGAATTAAAACCGCGAATTAAACCCGCGAATTAAACCACGGATTGATCCACCACCCACCCACTCGCGGAGGACCCTTCGACCACTTCCTCAAAAATCGTTGGCCTAGTGACGGCCTAGACTAACTACTATAAGGAAATTTATTTATAGTCAAGTTCACCCCACTGTAACTTGGATACGCGAAAACATTGTATGTCGATTACAATTCAATAATTAATGTAGCAAGGTCATTATTAATTAACTGAAAGTAACGTAAACTATTGATTGACCCTTAATACCTTTGTCATTAACAGGCTCAAGAAGTGGAAGAAACAACGAAACGCATTCAGCAACACAGGAGTGTAGTTAGCACTATTGTTGTTAATTCTTGAGGTATGTTGATGTTGTTTCATTAATTTCCTTAAAAAATTAATAATTGTGAAAAGTAAATATCCTGATAATGTTAGATCAGAGATTATATGGGAGATCTCTAGTGCCTATGTGGAAACGTTAACTGAGACCCGGCGTAGTAGCATATCCATTTGCCAGTAGAATCTATCGTTTTCACCAAAGTTGATAATGCGGGATGATGCAGGTTCACCACAGTTAGCAAAGTTTATTTTTCAAATTTTTTATTCCAATCCCTTCACCTTTCAATTACATATTCATTATTTCCATTGATTCCGAGTGGTTGCCATTCCATGGCAAAATTGCCTCAATTCTCTCCATTCAAACAATTGTTCTTTTTCCATTCCAGACTTATAATTTTTTCATTCGAGTTTTTAACGCATTTTCAGTTACATTTAAGTCTTCACCAAAATAATACATTTATATCGCCTTCAAATAATAATAATAAAAATCTATCAAACTCTAGGGCGCGTAGTCCATCAGAAAATTCCAACGAAGGGATTGGAATATTCCGATATATTGGTTCCAAGATGATTAGAACATGTGTAATTCCAAAAATGGTTCGATGTTTATCTCAACTGATGGGTAGGGAAGGTGTAGCTCAAATTTCTGGATAACTGCTGGATGCAAAACTCCCATTTATCCATAATATTTTATCATAATATTGATATAATTAATTATCAATATTATTGGTTTTGTAATTTTTCGAATAAATTAAAAAAAATTATGCACCTTCATAAATTCTAGAGTTATGGAGTTTGATATCGTGAGAGCAAGTACATTATTGAAATTCCCCCCTAATTTATCAGAAATATCTTCCCTCCAACACAATGAGCAAGTGAGAGCTCCCGTAAATCCAGCCTGGGCCAATTCTTGTTGAAGATGATCAGATAGTTTATTCAGAGCAAATTCCTTTCTAATTGTCACAGTTTGGGGAATAGTTCTCTCGATGTTGTTGTACCTTCATGCAATTGCAATGTCTTCGTAAATATCGCAGGGATGAATAACGCCGTATCTAGACGGTGGAACTTAAACATTAAGAATTTTCCTCAATTATTACTGTCCTCTGAAGTCCCATTTTCGATAGCCATCGTACAACTTCATCAGGAGAACACTTTTCTCCGATATAATTCACTGCATCTCTACTGTTAATATCGACGTTTCTGTACGTCAACGTTGGGTATTGAATCAAGACTGTTTTTGATTGTGAGGCGAGGGGCTGGGAACTCTTTGCAGTCATGTGTCACTAGCTACTGAAATCAATTTGCAGTCACGCCTGAAATTAATGAAATCGGTGATATCACTGAAATCACTGAAATCTCATGATTTCAAACCATGAAGTCATTTCTTGAAGTCACAATGAATTCATTCGCAGTCAATAAAATCACGTGAAATCGAAAAAATCACAATATGCATGTGACGACTCTCAAATCTTGCTTTACCTCAACAAAGCAAAATTATCATATAGGAGACTGGTGTCAATTCAAAGAAAATAATTACGAGACATGTTTATTAGGATTAACACTGAACTTTGCGAATGCAAGAGGAAAAACTTTGAATTCAACTCTTTTCTATTTTTTTCAGCGAGTTCTGAGTAGCCGAGCAGCTATTTTGAAGATATTAAAGGAAAAAGAATCGAAAAGACGAAATTTTGGATTGGCCGGTTTTGGGGGCCAGCCAATCTCCAGCCAAAATGGCCAATTTTGACATTTTCTCTAATTCAACACTTTTCCAATTTTTCTCGCGAGTTCTGAGTAGCCGGGCAGCTATTTTGAATAATTATTGTGCGCTACAGCGCTTACTGGAAGCTCGTCGCGCGCGTTAGCGCGCATGATGCCCTAGTAAAATCAATAATTCTGATAAATAATTCTTCAATTTCAATTATTATTTCAGTTTGGTGAAATTTTAGTGATTTCAATGATGTAGAAGTCATTGATTTCAGTTTGATGAAGTCAATGAAATCATGGTGAGTCATGAAATTACTAATAATGAAGTCATTGAAATCACTAGTGAAATTGACTGCATTTAGCAGTCATGTGTCACTCGATCTTGGAGTTCCCAGCCCCTCGTTGTGAGGGGCTTGGGTACACGTGAATCTTCTCAATCGTGAATCTATCTTTGCAATATTGACTGAAGGCACTTTTTGATAAAAATGGCAGAAGATATTGTTTGAAATGCAGATAAATTTAAGGGAATTTTTGAGAGAATAAAATTGAATAAATCATCGAAAATATTCGGGTAAATTCGAGACCCCTCGGGTTAACGGTCACAACATCTAGAAGACGTGCACCCCCCCTCCCCCCCCGGGTAAAAATCGCAGTTAAGGCAGTTACAGATAGGAATAGTTTCCGTTATAAAGTGTAAATCAATTAGCTCAGAGAATCTCTATTGTTCATCAATTTAAAAGAAATCAGCTAATTCAATTCAGTTTAATAATATTTGAAGCTTATTAATTATCAGTTTAATCCAGTCAAGGTCACTATTTCAGTTCTTTTATAATTAATAGTTTATTTTGAGTAATTCAGTGCAACTCAACTTCAATACAGTCCACTATTAACCCTTCTTCTCAATTGCTATTAATTCGAGTCATTCTGAACGCATCCACTGTAACAAAGTGAAAATATTTCGAGGAAACTAGTGGTGCGAACCACAGAATAAACCATAAACAGTTTTAAGGAATTTGGAGTCTCTCAATTCACTTGATTTATAATAAAACCTATTACACCACCCACATCCGCGGCAAAAATTACCTTCCATTTCGAATAGCTTTTTTTTTGTGGAAAATTGAAATTGAAATTGAAATTGTTATTGAAATTGGTGGCGATAGAATTCTTCTCTTTCTTTTTCCCCTCTGACCTCTCTATCGCACACCCATTGCGTTTGTCAGATATGACGCATTAGCGTCACCACAATAACGACGGTAATGAGTGCGCTTTTCTAATATATTTGAGAAAACGTAAATAAAAATTTGAGACGTATAAATATGGTTCTACACAATACTCAATTTTGAATCATTAATGATTGGGCTATTAGAATTGAATGATTAAGGCCAATTCATATTTAATTTGATTGTTTATTAGAAATATAATTAAGGGAAAAAATTATATTTGCATGCATCATTCCGTATTATCGACATGGTTGGAAATGATCTCTTTTACCGGTGAATGAATGGGCTAATATTTCCATGCGCAACCACTACAACATTTTTCCGTCAACGTTTCCGCACATACACTGAACATCTCCCATATAATCCGCTTTGACGCTTTCTAATTTTATTGAGCTCTCGTTAATCACTATTCGACGGACCTGCAGAATACCATGGGTGACGCAATGAACAACCCGATATATGATATACTTAGCGACGAAGAAATCGATTGCCGACATGATTACGCCAAAAGTTTCCTGCAAGAGGCCTCATTCAACCCGGAGGAAAAAGATGCCATGCCAAATATTTTATTGGGTATTCCACACGAGGTTGGAAGAACATTTATCACAGTTGTAGCTATGAAAGAATTTATTGAAAAAAATCCCGATGATTTGATTTTGTCAATATGCTCAACGAAGCAACTAATTGAAAAACAATTTAGTCTATACAAAAGATTATCACGAAATTATGAGAGTGTATTGTTATGTCCGGAGAAATTACGCGTCGAAGGACAATTTTGTAGGGGTTGCTCCCACAAAATATAGGCTAAAATTATAAATATTTTTAATTTGGACGACGCTAGTTTTATACTCTTACCTGCTGTTTGTTATTAAAATTTCCAAGTTTATTCAAAATAGAAAGGAGTTCTATTGGAATATATACTATTTTTGTTGTTGTAGAGATAGGGTTTGTTTTTGGACAGGTTTTAGATCAAATGATTTAGAGATGAGTAAGAGGTCTTGGTTTTCATTTAATTTCTCAAGAAGATTTTGAATTTACAAGTTCAGAGTCTACCTTACATTGGATTCTATTGTTTTCCCTATCCCTGGAATGATTTGGAAGATTACAAAAATTCTGAACAGTTCTATTTCTCTTTACTCACATTAATTGATGAAGCTGTTTAATTTTCTAGTTTTTAAGGTTGTGGATCCTTGAGTATATCCAACAGGATTTTCACTACCAGCAACAAGAAAACTCTTGAGGCTATTTTAATTACTTCTGATTGATAGGCATTGCATCACAATCAACAATGGATTCCTAGATAAGAAATACCGAGCTAACTATAAATTTAAAATCCTAGCTGTAATTAACCCGGCCTTAAGTACAACCTACAAAGTAAAGCGTCTTATAAAACCATTAAGGTTGAAGGGAATAAAGTTTCTGCATGGTTTATCGTATTTAAAAAATATGAGAGAAATATGTTACAGTCAACAAACAGGCAATGAGGATTTATTGAAACAAATGGTCACAGAACGATTAACAGCACGTCACGATGCAAAAGGTGATGCTAAGATTGTAATATGGTGTGATGAAACGGAGATCGAGTCAATTTTCAAACTCCTTGTCCGAATTAAAGGTATTAATGTTGAGAAATGGAAAGAAAATGATAAGACACGTTTAGGCAATTTCCAAAGAGACCACACCAATGTAATAATACAAACAAATTGTAAAAATCTTTATGATAACGTCATCAATATTAATACAATAATTTGTTGTCGACTTGTATACATCAATACTCATGTAATCGGAGAAATTCTCGCAATAAGTAGCATGATTAGAAACATAACCGAAGTTTTCTTTATTAGGCGTCACAAAAAAAATGGCAAAGGATTAGATTATGAAAAGAAATAGTATCTAAATATGTATAGAAATTATTGTTCATTAGTGCTTGACCCACAAGTGAAGGATAACATCCACCAATAATATTGTCAGAACATCCAGTTGCCAGGATAGTTGATGACACAGGCCACCAAGTCTGGATTTGTCCAGGCTGTGGCAACCAGGACGATGGATCACCAATGATTGGTTGTGACGATTGTGATGCCTGGTATCACTGGTAAGAAATTAAAATAATCCAAGCTATAGATTTTTATATGTTTAAATTAATAATCAAAGCTAATTATTATTACAGGGTTTGTGTGGGAATGCAAATACCACCCGCAGACGATGAGCCTTGGTATTGTCGCATGTGTATAACGAAAAAACAAAAACTTCATCATGACATGAAGCAGAACAAGCGAAAGAAAAAAGTTAAAATTGCAGTGAAAATTTAATTTTAATCATAATAACATTTTTCATAAATATTAAGTTTTTCTTTTATGATATTCTGCAAGTTTTCTTGAGTTTCGAATGTCACTTGAAAATTAATCAGTCTTCATATTCATTTCATGAGTGACTTTAAGAATTTGTAATTAATCAATTGATGATAATTGGACTATTCAAATCTAGACTGTAATTTAATTTATATCTGAATCATTGACTCTGATATAATCGATTGTTATTGTTTATATGAATTATGAGAAATGTTGATAGATGACATTTGAACATTGAGAGAAATAAAATTATAAAAATTAATAATTTAATTTTATCGTCAGACCCACGATTTTGATAACTTATCGACTGAAATTGATATTTTAATTATTTATTCTGATGCCTTTTTGTTTCAAAATTATTGAAAAATTGAGGGAAAATAGAAAAAGTTTGGCAATGAGTAATGTTTTAGTTTTGGAAAAAGAATATTATGAATACCAGACTCCCTTGCGGAAATGGCGAGACTCGCCACCTCTCGCATTTTTCCAGTTGGCGAGAGGTTGGCGAGAGTTGGAGCAACTGAGGGAGGGGACGCCTCCCACTTTTCTCCACTATACACTCGCCTACCTCTCGTCATTTTTCTCGCGGCGAGAGTTAGGTGAGACCTTCCACTATACTCTCGCTTACCTCTCGTCATTATCGTCACGGCGGGAGTTAGTACCCAAAAAATAAACATCTTAATTTGAGCTTTTCGATCTCAATTTGAGATTTTCGAAAAGCATAGATTGAGCTTTTCCAAAATCTTATTTAAATACATTAAAAAGCTCAATTTGACTTTTTTCAGTGCTTAATTTGAGATTCTCAAAAATACTAAAAAATACTAAAAAAAAAAAAAAAAAACTCAAAGAGAATTAGAATTTAGAGAGAAAAAATCCCGATAGCCCCAGCCGGGATTTGAACCCGGGTCTCCCAGTTACGCGCCGGGCACTCTTCCAACTAAGCTACCGGGACCACGGAGATTCTTCCTCTCGAAATTCATCCACTACCGCCGCCTACCTTCATTAGGCTTTAAATTCAAACTCAAAGAGAATTAGAATTTAGAAGCACCCTCGCCACCTCTCGCATTTTTCCAGTTGGCGAGAGGTTGGCGAGAGTTGGAGCAACTGAGGGAGGGGACGCCTCCCACTTTTCTCCACTATACACTCGCCTACCTCTCGTCATTTTTCTCGCGGCGAGAGTTAGGTGAGACCTTCCACTATACTCTCGCGCACCTCTCGTCACTATCGTCATGGCGAGAGTTAGGTGAGACCTTCCACTATACTCTCGCGCACCTCTCGTCACTATCGTCATGGCGAGAGTTAGGTGAGACCTTCCACTATACTCTCGCGCACCTCTCGTCATTTTTCTCGCGGCGAGATTTAGGTGAGACCCACCACTGTACTCTCGCCTACCTCTCGTCACTATCGTCATGGCGAGAGTTAGGTGAGACCTTCCACTATACTCTCGCGCACCTCTCGTCATTTTTCTCACGACGAGAGTTAGGTGAGACCCTCGACTCTACTCTCGCCTACCTCTCGTCACTATTGTCACGGCGAGAGTTAGTACCCAAACAAAAGAAATCTTAATTTGAGCTTTTCGATCTCAATTTGAGATTTTCGAAAAGCATAGATTGAGCTTTTCCAAAATCTTATTTAAATACATTAAAAAACTCAATTTGGCTTTTTTCAGTGCTTAATTTGAGATTCTCAAAAATACTAAAATAAGACTTTCGAAAAGCTTAATTTAAGCTTTTCGGTATCTTCAAATTGAATCTTCAATTGTTAAATTAAGATTCAAAAATCTCCAACTAAGATTCAAAAATTTTTAATTAAAATTTTCATAAAGCTTAAACTGAGCTTTTCGAAAATCTCAATTTGAGACGTTTAGAAAACTCAATTTAAGCTTTATGAAAATCTTAAATTGAGCCTTTGAAACGCTCACATTGAGCTTTTTTAAAGCTCTCAATTTAAGAATTAGAAAATTTCAATTCGACTTATTTTTTTTTTGGGTGAGGTGAGACCTTCCACTGTGCTCTCGCCTACCTCTCGTCATTTTTCTCGTGGCGAGAGTTAGGTGAGACCTTCCACTATACTCTCGCGCACCTCCCGTCATTTTTTCTCGTGACGAGAGGTAGGCGAGAGTACAGTGGAGGGTCTCACCTCACTCTCGCTGTGACGATAGTGACGAGAGGTAGGCGAGAGTATAGTGGAAGGTCTCACCTAACTCTCGCCGCAAGAAAAATGATGAGCGGTAGGCGAGAGTAGAGTCGAGGGCCTCACCTAACTCTCGCCGCAAGAAAAATGACGAGAGGTAGGCGAGAGTATAGTGGAAGGTCTCACCTAACTCTCGCTGCGA
>JAOZGT010000030.1:0-119408 GCA_035578325.1 Coelinius sp. EB29 | reverse complement strand
TGCTTTTTACTTCCCGGTTTATGTCTAGATTGATTACACTATTAAATTTATCTACGTTTCAAACAAGGTCCTTATCAAAATTTCTTTATCTCCTTCAGATCCTGAGATATTCACAAAAAACAAATTGATGACAAATGAATTCTGTTGTAAAGTGGAAAACTAATAGTTTGATTTTCGTAATTATTCTATTATCTCGAGAACGGCAGATTGTAGGAGAAAATCTCAGAAGACCTTTTTTCGGAGAATTGAATTTCTGATAAAAAGTGTCTCTTGATATTTTCGTTTAGAACTACTTGTTATCGAGATAATTGAGAAAGACAAAAATGGTGATGAATAGAATAATTGATATGAATAGATAACTCACAAGAAAACAAAACATGAGAGCTATTTTGGCGACTTTTTGCACTGAAAATTTATGTGCTTGTCTTCTCGCAGGCTCTCCAGCTCTGATACTAGCCTGATAACTGAGTCTAGCTAAGAGAGCCTCAGTGGCATCGCTCTCAGACATGTGTCTCACTTCTTCCAATTTGCTAAATCGTACCCCATGAATTGAGGAATCATCACTCTCAGTGCCTGAAGATCTGTCATAATGATCTGGTTTCTTTATTGGAACAAATGTAGGATCACTGAGGCTTGTATTTGCTTCCGAGTAAAAGTTATCGTCCTCAATATATTTGGATCTATGAACATGTATGTTGTTCGCCTGTTGCACTGATCTCGCCATGGTGGCCAGAAACATAATCCCAGGAGGTAGAGAGTGAACATTGATGTATTTACATATGTACTGAAGAAGGGCTTCTCGAATGATGCTTCTTTGTAGACATACTGAAGACAAAACTAATCATTTCAAGTGATTAATAAAATTCCATTCAACCCTATCTTGTAAATATCTTGAGAACTCGTGGGTTTATCAAAAAATGTCAAAAGACCTTTTTTGTGCGAAATTTAATTCTCTACAAAAAAGGTCCTTTGACATTTTTCTCCATCTCTATTCCTCTAGGAGATATTCAGAAACTAATTAGAGAATGTATGGTAATCCAGTCTAGTTTTGTTGTGATTCATTCGGATCACTCTGATGATTAATTACCTTAGTCAGCTCAGAGCTTGATACCCAAATAATATCCACAAGCAGCAAAACGAGAAGCCCCAGTACCAGCCTCTGGGATTTATTCATCATGGCTGCTAATTTGTGGGGATCCTCCGTCATCCCTGTCTGTCGTCTCTGTCGTAATTCCACTGAGCAACTCATCAGTTCTACCCGTTGATTATCGATTATGGGTGATTATAATTCATTGGTGTGTTTCATCTCGTCTGAAAGGAAATTCTCATCTCAATTAAATATCCAAAATAACTCCATCAGTGATGTTAATCATTCAAATGAGGTAATTACACTCATTCTCTGACATACTTTACAATTTTGCATTTATCTCGGCAACTAAGGATTTGAGAAAAAAATGTCAAAAAATACTTTTTATTAGAAATTTCATCAGCTACAAAAAACATCTTTTGACATTTTTTGCTAGGACTACTTGTTACTGAGATAATTCAACATTTGTGTGAGTGTAAAAATAGTAACAGAATCCCCCATATTATCTTAATTAATTATGTAATTATTTCCTTAATGAGTGATTTTAGAGAAAAATTTCAAGAGACCTTTTTTGTAACTGACAAAATTCAGCCCTGTGAAGTTGGCATCACATTTTTTTTTGGCATCGAAGTTGGAGAAAAAAATTTTTTTTGAAGTGCAATCGATTGTACTCATTGAGTACCTGAAGGTAGGATGTTCCATTTTTTTAGTACCCCTCACCCCTAGGCGTAGGGGATGAAGGAAAATTCGCGCAGCGGCGAAGTAATAGGAAATGAAAAAAATCCTATGGATATGGTCTCACTCTCGAAAGTACCTGAGTGTACCAAATTTTTTTTCCTCCTAACTACCCCCCCTCTATAATTTACCCCCTCCCGGAATCTTGAGTTTGCGAGTAGTATACAAAAATTATGAGGATTGGTTCCAAATCGTTAATACTTTTATGTACCATGTATATTTATTTTCAGAACTCCCCCCCCCTGCCCCCTAGGCGTAGGGGATGAACGTAAATTCGTGTAGCGTCGGAGTAATAGGAAATGAAAAAAATCCTATGGATATGGTTTCACTCTCGATGTACCTGCATGTACTAAATTTTTTTTCCGTTCATCCCCCCCCCCCCCCCCTCCAGGGTTCACCTCCTGATAGAGCTGGATTTATACCTGCGTGAACTTTTCCCTGTGAAGGTACTAACGTCCAGGTGCCACGGGCTCACTGAAATATCAACTTGAAAATTTGTACAAACGACTTGAATGGATTTACACCTGCGTGAACTCTTCCCAGTGAAGGTACTAACGCCTAGGTGCCATATTCTCACTGTAATATCGAATTTGAAATTTGTACAAACGACTCGAATGGATTTACATCTGCGTGAACTCTTCCCTGTGAAGGTACTAACGTCTAGGTGCCACAGGCTCACTGAAATAACGAGTTTAAAGTTTGTACAAACGACTCAAATGGATTTACACCTGCATGAACTCTTCCCTGTGAAAGTACTAACGCCTAGGTGCCATATGCTCACTGAAATATCAACTTGAAAGTTTGTACAAACGACTCAAATGGAGCAACAGACGGTGGAAGCCTTTTCTATAAAGGTACTAACGCCTAGGTACCATATTCTCACTGTAATCTTGAATTGAAAGGTTGTACAAACGACTCGAATGGATTTACACCTGCGTGAACTCTTCCCTGTGAAGGTACTAACGTCTAGGTGCCACAGGCTCCCTGAAATATCCAATTTAAAGTTTGTACAAACGACTCAAATGGATTTACACCTGCGTGAACTCTTCCCAGTGAAGGTACTAACGCCTAGGTGCTATATTCTCACTGTAATATCGAATTTGAAATTTGTACAAACGACTCGAATGGATTTACATCTGCGTGAACTCTTCCCTGTGAAGGTACTAACGTCTAGGTGCCACAGGCTCACTGAAATAACGAGTTTAAAGTTTGTACAAACGACTCAAATGGATTTACACCTGCGTGAACTCTTCCCTGTGAAGGTACTAACGCCTAGGTACCATATTCTCACTGTAATCTTGAATTGAAAGGTTGTACAAACGACTTGAATGGATTGACACGTGCGTGAACTCTTCCCAGTGAAGGTACTAACGCCTAGGTGCCATATTCTCACTGTAATATCGAATTTGAAATTTGTACAAACGACTCGAATGGATTTACACCTGCGTGAACTCTTCCCTGTGAAGGTACTAACGTCTAGGTGCCACAGGCTCCCTGAAATATCCAATTTAAAGTTTGTACAAACGACTCAAATGGATTTACACCTGCGTGAACTCTTCCCAGTGAAGGTACTAACGCCTAGGTGCCATATTCTCACTGTAATATCGAATTTGAAATTTGTACAAACGACTCGAATGGATTTACATCTGCGTGAACTCTTCCCTGTGAAGGTACTAACGCCTAGGTGCCATATTCTCACTGTAATATCGAATTTGAAATTTGTACAAACGACTCGAATGGATTTACATCTGCGTGAACTCTTCCCTGTGAAGGTACTAACGTCTAGGTGCCACAGGCTCACTGAAATAACGACTTTAAAGTTTGTACAAACGACTCAAATGGATTTACACCTGCATGAACTCTTCCCTGTGAAGGTACTAACGCCTAGGTGCCATATGCTCACTGAAATATCAACTTGAAAGTTTGTACAAACGACTCAAATGGAGCAACAGACGGTGGAAGCCTTTTCTATAAAGGTACTAACGCCTAGGTACCATATTCTCACTGTAATCTTGAATTGAAAGGTTGTACAAACGACTTGAATGGATTGACACGTGCGTGAACTCTTCCCAGTGAAGGTACTAACGCCTAGGTGCCATATGCTCACTGAAATATCAACTTGAAAGTTTGTACAAACGACTCAAATGGAGCAACAGACGGTGGAAGCCTTTTCTATAAAGGTACTAACGCCTAGGTACCATATTCTCACTGTAATCTTGAATTGAAAGGTTGTACAAACGACTTGAATGGATTGACACGTGCGTGAACTCTTCCCAGTGAAGGTACTAACGCCTGGGTGCCATATTCTCACTGTAATATCGAATTTGAAATTTGTACAAACGACTCGAATGGATTTACACCTGCATGAACTCTTCCCTGTGAAGGTACTAACATCTAGGTGCCACAGGCTCACTGAAATATCCAGTTTAAAGTTTGTACAAACGACTCAAATGGATTTACACCTGCGTGAACTCCTCCCAGTGAAGGTAACGCCTAGGTGCCATATTCTGGGGCAAGTAGACGTTAGTACCTTCACAGGGAAGAGTTCACACAGGTGTAAATCCATTCGAGTCGTTTGTACAAATTTCAAATTCGATATTACAGTGAGAATATGGCACTCAGGCGTTAGTACCTTCAATGGGAAGAGTTCACGCACGTGTCAATCCATTCAAGTCGTTTGTACAAATGTTCAAGTTGATATTTCAGTGAGCCCGTGGCACCCAGGCGTTAGTACCTTCACTGGGAAGAGTTCACGCACGTGTCAATCCATTCAAGTCGTTTGTACAAATTTTCAAGTTGATATTTCAGTGAGCCCGTGGCACCTGGACGTTAGTATACTAAGGTATATATACCTTCACAGGGAAAAGTTCACGCAGGTATAAATCCAGCTCTATCAGAAGGTGAACCATGGGGGGGGGGGGGATGAACGGAAAAAAAATTTAGTACATGCAGGTACTATCGAGGGTGAAACCATATCCATAGGATTTTTTTCATTTCCTATTACTCCGACGCTACACGAATTTACGTTCATCCTCTACGCCTAGGGGTGAGGGGTACTAAAAAAATGGAATATGGTACCTTCAGGTACTCAATGAGTACAATTGATGGCACTTCCAAAAAAAATTTTTTTGCACGAATTTACCTTCATCCCTTACGCCTAGGGGGGGGGGGGGGGGGGAGTTCTGAAAATAAATATACATGGTACATAAAAGTACTAACGATTTAGAACCTATCCTCATAATTTTTGTATACTACTCGCAAACTCAAGATTCCGGGAGGGGGTAAATTATAGAGGGGGGGTAGTTAGGAGGAAAAAAAATTGGTACACTCAGGTACTTTCGAGAGTGAGACCATATCCATAGGATTTTTTTCATTTCCTATTACTTCGCCGCTGCACGAATTTTCCTTCATCCCCTACGCCTAGGGGTGAGGGGTACTAAAAAAATGGAACATGGTACCTTCAGGTACTCAATGAGTACAATCGATTGCACTTCAAAAAAAAATTTTTTCTCCAACTTCGATGCCAACTTCACAGGGCTACAAAATTTCCCACAAAAAACTTGTGTTTGAAATGAAGCTTAATTTTTGCCGTGGATGTGGCTGGTGTAATAGGTTTTTTAATATCTATGTGAATTGAAAACTCTCAACTTCTTACAAACTGTTCCTCGTTTATTCTGTGGAGTTTAACCACTCGTTAAATGAATATTTACACTTATTTACAGTTTGTTGAATATCTGGAAATGTTCACTTAGTAAATTGAAGAAAGAAAAGTTAATAAAAACTGACTCGAAGCTTAATTGAAAGAAATAAATCAAGATTAACTAATGACTCGACTGAATACTGAACTGATAAGTAACAAACAATAAGTAAATTCAATGTTGATGATCTCACAAAATAATTCAAGTAAATTAGATAGTTGAAAGTTTCTAAACTCTGATAATAATTGATAATCTCTGAATATTTAATCGCTGGAGAGCTACTAATCTTCTCAAGCTAGAGAACGACTTGACTTGTTGCTTCTATAGCTGAAGAACGACTAATATAGTTGCTTCGATAGCTGGAGACCGACTAATACTTATTCCTTCACTAGTTAAGGAACGACTAATACCGGGGGGGTTGAGCGTCTTCTCGATGTCCTGTCCGTTAACCCGAGGGTTCTCGAGTGTAGCCGAAGATTTTCGGTGATAATTCAATTTTGACTCAAGAGAAATAGTCTTTAATCTATCTACGTTTCAAACAACTTGTCTTCACATTTTCTCCTAAACCTACACCTTCTCCAGATAATTCCTCATTCAACAAAACATGAATTTGAAAAAAAAAATGGCTCACAATATTTCATTCATTTCGTCTTCTTACATTTAAAAATAACGAACGCTATCATTTTTTTCCTGATAACAAAAGGAAAAAAAAAACTATTATCTCTAATTTCCGTCCACCGCAAATCCCCAATTCCCTACACTGGGCTCACTAAAAAAAATAAATAAAAAACAGAAATTAATTATTTCTCTGATTTAATCAAATTATTTTCGCAATAAAAATAAATTTTTACAAACATTAAAAGTAAATAGAGCGTGAATAATGCTTCACCGACTGATAAAAATGAGATTGAGGCTGTTAACAGGTGGAAATGTGCCCCCGCCCCAACCCCTTATAAATATTAAATGTAATTAATATAATTATCAATTCGTTTTATTGCATTTGAAAAGAGAAAAAAAAAAATTTGTTGAAATGGAATGCAAACGTTGAACTGTTATTCCAATTTTTATTATCATCTCGTCTCATTCCCTCCCAATTCTTTTCTCTGTTTCAGATTACATGAATAATCCACCTTTCAAGTTTTCGTGAACAATTCAGAAGAACTTATATACGTATTTACCCATCAAATCAGACATACACACATAATAAATACATTGAGACAGTTGGAGAAAAGTGGAGATATTAATAAACTGCAGTGGTAAGTTGATGATGAAATTTTAATAAAAAAGTAATATTATTCAAGCGTATGGACTCGATGAGAAAATCATTCATTAATCATTGGATTAATTACGATAGTCGGTTATCGGTCACGGCTTGTATGTGACAAACATGATAAAACATAGGTACCTTAAAGGTACCAAAAAACCAAAACATAGGTATAAAACCAAAAACATAGGTATAAAAGTATCTCTATCCCTCCCTAAAATCTAAAATGTAATTGATATTTTGGTGCTAGTAAATATGTTTAAATTAATTTTTACCAATTTATTTTCCGTTCAAAAGGGAGTTATTCGTGGAAAAAAAAGAGAGCATTAATTTTGAAAGTAGATTAAAATTATCTCCTCAGAGATGAAGAATACTCACTCCCGTGGGATATCGCCGTGAGTAGAATATAGACAATTTTTTTTTCTCTTCTGTTTGAAACGCAACTGTTTCTCTATCAATTCAATAAGTCAGATCGAGTAAATTCGTTAAATATCAAGGCCCTTCAGGTCAACAGTCAGTTCAAAAGAAAATCGCCCCACTCTAAAACGTCAGTCGTCATCAAGCCTTTGGGCAAGCAACAAGTATCGAATTAGTACTCAACATGTAGTCAAAGAGTCGTCATGTAGACATCACCGAATATTCATCAATTTAGAGTCTCGTGCTAGCACTCAGCGAGCACGTATCAAATAGTTTTCGAGTCTAAACATTTGTCATAATGTAATCGAATAATCGAACTTTAGTAATTCTCATGCCTTCGGGCACTCTAATTACAACTCACCGCGTAAATCATCAAGTTAAATCTCGAGTCAGTGTAATCACGTTAATCAAATCGCAATTCAACAATTAAACCTCGAAATGTGTATCACTGTAATATTCATCTATATTTTAATCAGTTCTCAAATGAGTTATAAATTAACTGAACTCTCGAATCAAGTATTTATCAATTCAGTTAAATCTCAATTCAATAATCAAGTTGTTTCTTAGTGAATTATCAAGTAACGACATTTAGAGTTAGCAATTCAAGTATCTTGCCTAGCAACAGTTCAAGGACATTTCTCAAGTCCAGTTTAATAACACAGTAAAATCTCCAATTATATTATTCACCGAGCTAGTTTATCATGAGTGAATTATTTAAGACAATTCTCAGTACAATTACTAATTAACTGTAATTTATCAGATTTAATATCAAGTAATAGAATCCATTGGAATGTATCGACTTTAGCTTCAACTCTCAATACTAAACGCAATAGAAATGCTTCAATTATTTATCAAGTTTAGATCTTTTTGTTAATCAGCAATTATTCATGTTTATTAGTGAAATTACTCAAGATATTAGAAATTACCGATCATGTAAATAGTGTATAATAATCATAACCTTCGGTTCAATACCGTTAATAAATTCAGTGTTAGTGATTTTAACAAGTGTTTTATCAAAGGTATCTAAACCTGGCACAGCCAAAACAGCACAATCGAATTCCGTCAATGGTATCGGAAAGTGCGCATTTTTTACTAATTTATTACAATAATTTTGGATTTTTCTGATTTATATTTTTTTTGTTTTTTACGGCTGTGCCAGGCTTATAGAAAGCTGGCACAGCCAGCTAAAAAACAGCGTTAAAATTTTTTTAATTGAATTTTAGAGGGTGAGCAAAATCAGAAACATCAAGGGGGAGTTTGCTCACCCTTTATTAATATTTTTTTTTTATAATAAAATTTTTCGAATTTTAATTTTTAGAAATATATTTTTCTTCATGATTTTTTTTTCTTTTTTGAAGAGTAAATGAACTATAAAAAGAAAATTTTTTAGCGCAGACAAAGATTTATTTTCTGGACACCAGAATCATTTTTTTTGTCATTTATTTATGTTAATGATTAATTGTAAATTTTTGGTTAATTTCCTGAGATTTTAAATGGTGGAGACAAGTCTATGGGAGATTTTTAAGGGCACCCTTGATGATCAATTTTTTTTATTATTCATAGGTGAGAAAACTCTATGAGGGTCTCCTGAGTTCACTCACCAAGTTTAAGAGTTTTCTCACCCTTCATGATTGATATCTCCTATTATTCATGGGTGAGAAAACTCTATGAGGGTTTCCTGAGTTCACTCACCAAATTTAAGAGTTTTCTTACCCTTCATGATTAATATCTCTTATTATTCATGGGTGAGAAAACTCTATGAGGGTTTCCTGAGTTCACTCACCAAATTTAAGAGTTTTCTCACCCTTCATGATTAACCCTCTGACTCGAAATGCGTACTAAGTCGTACCTAGCCCCCTGGAGTGGGGACAACGCATTACAGTGCAAATGGCGCGTAATGGGGAGAACGAATTTCGAGTCACAGGGTTAATATTTTCTATTATTCATGGGTGAGAAAACTCTATTAGTGTGTCCTGAGTTCACTCACCAAGTTTAAGAGTTTTCTCACCCTTCATGATTAATATCTCCTATTATTCATGGGTGAGAAAACTCTGACACTTGGTGAGTGAACTCAGGAGACCCTCATAGAGTTTTTTCACCCATGAATAATAGAAAAAATTAATTATGAAAGGTGAGAAAACTCTTAAACTTGGTGAGTGACCTCAAGAGACCCTCATAGAGTTTTCTCACCCATGAATAATAGGAGATATCAATCATGAAGGGTGAGAAAACTCTGACACTTGGTGAGTGAACTCAGGAGACCCTCATAGAGTTTTCTCACCCATGAATAATAAAAAAAATTAATCATTAAGGGTGAGGAAACTCTGACACTTGGTGAGTGAACTCAGGAGACCCTCATAGAGTTTTCTCACCCATGAATAATAAAAAAAATTAATCATTAAGGGTGAGAAAACTCTGACACTTGGTGAGTGAACTCAGGAGACCCTCATAGAGTTTTCTCACCTATGAATAATAAAAAAAATTGATCATCAAGGGTGCCCTTAAAAATCTCCCATAGACTTGTCTCCACCATTTAAAATCTCAGGAAATTAACCAAAAATTTACAATTAATCATTAACATAAATAAATGACAAAAAAAAATGATTCTGGTGTCCAGAAAATAAATCTTTGTCTGCGCTAAAAAAATTTCTTTTTATAGTTCATTTATTCTTCAAAAAAGAAAAAAAAATCATGAAGAAAAATATACTTATAAAAATTAAAATTCGAAAAATTTTATTATAAAAAAAAAAAATATTAATAAAGGGTGAGCAAACTCCCCCTTGATGTTTCTGATTTTGCTCACCCTCTAAAATTCAATTAAAAAAATTTTAACGCTATTTTTTAGCTGGCTGTGCCAGCTTTCTATAAGCCTGGCACAGCCGTAAAAAACAAAAAAAATATAAATCAGAAAAATCCAAAATTATTGTAATAAATTAGTAAAAAATGCGCACTTTCCGACACCCTTGACGGAATTCGATTGTGCTGTTTTGGCTGTGCCAGGTTTAGGTACCTTTTTAAATAAAATAAAATGATAAAATCAATGATTTACTCGCAACGTTAAAGCTTCCCTCACACCACCCAAATCCACGGCAAAAACTAGTATCCATCTCAAACATCTTCCTTCCATTCAATGGTTTATTTCTACTTTTTTAATGATGTACATATTTTTTTATTTTCAATCTGATGAGTGTTACACGTATATTATCCACCTGGTGTAGTAAAAATTCAACAGAAACGGATTCATATTTTTGACGCTTTTTCCCGGAAAAATTGAGTTTTTCACCGTCTTTTCACATACCACGGATTTATTGCATATTGCTTCCAATGGATTTTTGCATTACATTTTCAAAGGACTGAGTATTTAATTCGAACAACTGGATTTTTTCTCATTATTAAAAAATATTTTTAATTATCGAAACACCTGTCATTTAAAATTCAATAAAAATGGATAAATTCATAAATACATTGATGAAACGACTTTAGGCAGAGTTGATGACAATGTTCTACACCGTGAAAAAAAAAAATCATAGAGAGGTGAATATCCCCTAATTACTTAAAATCATAAATGAGCAACTGTAGATAGAAAATTACAATAAATCCCTATCAATTCTAATTTATCCCCCCGTCCCATCTTCGCTGTAAGCACAAGTAGATAAATAACAAGATAACACGGTATGTACTTTCTCCTTTATTTCATCCCCAAGCTTTTACATTAACCTCCCACGCACCGTCCCATTTGAGCACCGTGCGACATTCGTCTTAACCCACATAAAAAGCCACTTTGAACTATGATGAAAAAGAGTTATATTTTATTGTGGAATCTGAAATTTTAATAGTTCGCCTGCTGCAATATATTGTTCATACCATTTTGCGCCGTTCAAGTTGTTACGAATCTATGAATCAAATATCCAAGAGTTTTTCTCACCCCTATTGCCTGCCGCAACCAACGCGTTACATCGTTGTGCGTTACGCAACGGAATGAATGAGCGCTGGGGAAATTTGCGAATAATGGTGGGGAAATTAAAAAGTTGAGGGGATAATAAGATTTTTAAACGTCTGGCCAATTATCAGATATGTATTTACGAATGATAGCTTGAATTTACAAGGATATAAATTAAATGGGAAGAAAATTAGTTGGAAAAACTAAACTTCCCTTTCTCACCCTTTACAGGCATTTTAATCGACTACCTACTCCTGGAGCCAACGAAGTAGGAGACTATAGATAAAGAGTAACTCCATTACCAGGCACCAAATGTCACACACTTTTCTTGCTAGACTTTTATCACGTGGGAACGAGAAAAAAAAAAAGAACGGAAATGAAACAAGTGAATAGGCTGGATTGTGAAAGCTATATTATGTGCAGTTGTTGGAGAATATTATGAAAATGAAAATTCTTACCAATTTTTGCCATCTTCGTGATTTATTCAACATCAAAATAAAATATCTCCCAATTCGAAGGAGATGGAAATTTTTTTCAAATAACAATTTATATTGATCTTTTATCACTGTACAAAAAGTTTATTTTCCAAAAATTTCCAATCCCCCTTGGATTTCAAGATATCGAACGAAATCCAAAAATCAAGAAATATCAATTTATCCTCATTCCCAATCACTTTCTCCGGAATAATATTTCCAGAGAATTTTCTCATTTCCCGTAAAATTCTTAGTAATGGAAAATTGTTAAATTCCTTTTTTAACTTACCTGAATCATTAATTATTTACCCCGAGGTAATTATCAATGGTGTGCTGTTTAAATCAGCAGTTTTAGATAATTTTTTAGTTTTTGACGTATCGACTTTATCAACAATTTTTTATAATCATCATAGAAGGCTGTGTTTGCGTGAGCCGTAGCGTTGCGTGGAGAGTATGGAGGAGCTGGTAACGGGTGATGATGTTATTTCGAACATTAATGAACGGGAATTAATTGTAAAATACTAATACATCATTAAATTCCTGTATTTTTAGATAAAAAAGTTATAATTAACCTTCATTATCAAATTCTCGAAGAAGGAAAATTATTATTGAATTTGTTAAAGTGTTTTTTTTTCGCGAGGGTTTTTTTAAAGGTTTAATTTTTTCCATAATTTTGTGTCGACAAATCGTTTAGTCATTTCATTCTCATAACAATTCATTCGAGACCTGGGGAAAACTAATTGCTTAGACTTTATTACGCTTAATTACCTTAGCCGCATATGATTAAATGAAATTTGTTTAATAAAGCTGTGGATATAATCTGTAGAAATAATCTATCATTTTTAATTGGAATTTTAGGACGAAATATTGTAATAATTATTTTCTATAATTTAAAAAAAAATTCCAGAAAAAATATCTTTCAATATTTTCGGTTAAAATGATGAAATGACAATTTTCCAGCAACAGTGAAACCCCCGTAACCCCGTCTATGCTCATATACCTCCTCATGTCTATTACGAATTTTATTAATTAAAAATATGTGTCATTTGATATGTAAAGAAAGTAAGGATACGAATAAATTATGAGCGACCACTGTAAATTGTCATTGTTACGAATTTATTGTCATTGGATGTAAATTAAAATCAATCTTTTGACTTTACTGTTGATGGAGCGCTTTCGAATGGCTTCTTCAAGCATTTATGCGTATCATTATTACAAATGTGGTTCATTCAATATCTCCAAAAATCGTCGTATGGACCGATATACAGTACTCAACAGAAGTTTTGTCCTACTCAGCCGTATAGTTCAATGGTAAAAGTGGACAGAACTTATGTTGACGACTGTATATATTATGATTGATTAAGATGGAAAACATTGAGACAAAGGTTTTGGGGGGGGGGGGAAATTAAATCGATCAAGTCAATATCGAGATATTGAATAAAACATATTCTCATACAAAGTTGAATATCTCCACAACTAATTATCATCCAATAAAGCTGATTTGCAATAGGAAATATCGCATTAATCAGATTCCAAGTTATTGTCGATATTTTTGCGCAACTTGAAGAGATTACAAGAATATATTTTGAAAAACTGAAAAATGCCCATATAATTGCAGAGATATGATAAAAATTAGATTTGCGATTTTCCAGGATTATTACAATAACTTTCCTATCGAGGGAAGTTGATTTATATTTGTCCAATTTCCATTATCTGTTGCAGATTAATTGCTGTCAAAACATGTCCAGATTTATACGGAAACCAGTGGAGGGAGTGGATAAGCAGGTGAAGGCTGGTGGAAGTGTAGTATGCACTGGTTGTGGAAAGGAGGGACATGCCAATCAAACTTCAGAAAAATGTCGATTACCAACAGTGGAGATAGCATTCGGTCGAAACCCGATTCTAACAGTGGTGAATAAAAGACGTCATTCTAAAAGGTGCCAAAAGACGTGAGAAAAAGGCAGCTGACAAGCCATACTTCCCAAAGGTGCCAAACCTCAACCTTCGTGATCCAACAAACGCCCAGCTCAATACTCAATGGAGGCTGGAAATGTTTGACAAAACTGTGGCTATGAAGATGAGGAGAAAGTATGCAGCATTGAGTTGGCAAAAATACATGAGGACCAGGAAATACCTATGTAAACTGGCTCGCCACATAGCCACAGATTGTTGGGACCCACCACGAAATCGAGGTCGCAGGAGACGTCGACGTTACAAACGCCCAAGAGAAAAGTCACTACTTTTTTTTGGAAACGCGTCGGTGACAAAGGGTTGCGTCAAAGGGTATATCAATACACCCTTGGATGGCCTCAAATCAGCCCTTAACAATCGTCATGACGTCGAGCTAGTAATCACTGATGAGTACCGAAGCACCATGCTATGCTCAAGATGCAACGGGAAACTGACAATTGTCAGTAAAGATGGACACCGTAAGGCTGTCTGCGAATACTGCAGAACAGTCTATCATCGGGACATCAACAGTGCCATCAACATCTTGAACGGGGGCCTCATTGAGAAGAATATTGCACCATCTACGCTGATCCCCATCTTCAGCAACTTCCAAAGAGGCTAAGATGTTCAACAACCAAATAACGCGCGTTTCATCTAGCTTGAACGCCAGACTTCGGTCATGGTCCTCTCCCACCTGATGGTATTTTATTTCCCAACTACGGGGATGACATGTCACTGGCACTAAGCGGAGGGGTCCAGATGAAATATTGATGCTAAAAAGAAATAATAATATTGATAAAGGCGCCAAGCCCACTAGGAATGAAATTATGTGCGTAAGTTTAAAAATTGTTAAGCTCTTTTTCGAGTACATTGTTGAGGAGGTGAGCGTTATAGTTCAACTGAAAATCATTATTCCATAATATGCATATGACCTGAATTCATCAATAAGCATATAAAGATATGCATTTTCATATCATACTGATGGTCACCTCCATTTGACAATGAGTAACTATCCTTCAACTATTATTAAATTGGAATTAAATTATTTCAAACAGTCGCAAACATCCTCATTCATTCATTTCTTTATTTTCTATTTAACAATGACACTCAATATTGTACAATGAAATTCTGTACAAATAGATTAACATTTCAAACAATTGAGTAAGAAATTTTTATCATATTATGGCAGTTTATGGGATATTAACCTTTTTACAAATAAACGTGACATATTGATGTGAAGCTGGCTTAAATTATTGCTCCATAATAAATTAATAAAAAATAAATATACATCTAGGTATATTGAAATTGAATAACATTTTCACTAGAAAAAGAAAAGTTATGACAGTTATCTAACATCACGTTCAGTGCTGTCATTAAAGACAGCAGTAGCATTAACATATTTTTCAGGAGAACCATTTTTTTATCTAATTACCTGAGCTTTGATCTCTCACAATACACGGTTACAAGGTATCATTATCTTATGTTTTTGGTTGCTGAAATCTTTCTCGATAAAATAAAAGATTTTCGTCCGCCGTCATTTATAATAATGAACATTAAGTTGTAAAGTCAATTATTCGAATAATTAACAATTATATGGAAAAATGTCAGGAAATATTTTTTGTTGGAAATTCTTCAATGTGCAAACAAAAAGCCATTCTGACATTTCCTTCAAGAATACCAATCATTTTTAAGATATTTTTGTTCACGTTAGTGAATATTTTTCTGCTAGATCATTTAATATAAAAAGCCTAGGGGAGTTATTTATAATTTACATTGTTGGGTTTATTGTATACTTTCGACTGTGTATGTGGTCTTCCTCCTCTTCTCTCGAGTCGAAAATCTCATTTGCATCTCCAGACGACTCTGATTCTAAATTATCTACATGTTCATTGTGCCTGAAAAAATTGAAAAAAAAACTAGATTAATTGCGATTTGATGGAATCAAATGTTTAGGCAGATGGGCTTGAGAAAAAACTCACGTATATCTGTTCTCTGATGGCAGAAACAGCGACTTCGGACAGTTCTTGAAATAAGGCCAACACTCGCCATGCTCTTTACCCCGATTTTCTGCTTCTACGTATTCTTCGAGTAAATTCGCAAATGGTGATTTACTTGCTCTGAAAAAATAGAGTATAATAAAAAATCAATTATTCACGACCGAATTGTGCATTTATCTCGATGAAAATAAGAGACTCCAAGAAAATTTTCAGAATACTTTTACTTGTGCTAAAACTCAGAAAGAGAAAAATCATCTCACTTTTCTCTTAAAACCCCTTATTAGAGAAATGATTTTATATTCATAGAATAAATTAATGCTGGCAGTTCGTCGCAGTGGGTTCATCAATAGCTCACACGCGGCAGACTCGGGTTCGATTCCCACCGATTAGACAAGTGAGATACTAACTAGTATAAAAAGTCTTGATCAGTTAAGTCGCCTGAATAAGTTTCCAACAAAATTTCAGAAGAAGTCGTTAAAACAAATGGAAAAAAAAAGAATAAATTAATCACAAAATGCTCATTTCCCCGCTTATCTTATCAAAACACTATTTATGATGATTACGATGTGCAGAACAGAGACTCACGTGAAAAACAGCCTGAGCATCTCGCCAATGAGTCCAAAGTTATTGAGTGGATGACCTTGAACTTCACAAATAGCCCTTAACAAGCACGCCTTGCCATCAAGTCCCATGGTACTCAACATATCCTCAGCAGTGCCATACAAAAGTGCACGTTCTCCACCATGAAATGCATTTTTCGGTGGGGTTTCTTGCAAATCACGTTTGTGTAGTCTACGCTTGATGAATGAGGCTATAAAGTCAGCCATCACCATACCAGCCGAATGGCTTTTCATTCCCCTGTCAAATACAGGCGGAAGTGCTCCATATGGATTCTCATTGTCTGTTAATCCCAATTTATCAAAATCAACTGCAAAAGGAAACATTATCATCGATAATTATTCTCAATTATTATGATAAAATTGGTGAAAGTCATCGTAACGTTTTCCTTCCCTATCTTGGGCACCACGATGGTAAAATGGACTCATACATGATTCGAATTGCAATTTCTGAAGTTTAATAACGAATTGATGATGATTAATTACTTGTGAAGGGCAGACTGATGGTCATGTTGCTGAGAAACCCGTAAGGTGGGTATCGAACAAATGGAAGCGCTATGGTTGGTGTTATCGTCATTATAGTGCCCGGTGGTAGTGCTATCCGACCATCGTTCGTTATCCACAGGACTCGCTTCTGTCGTGAATGAGGTTCATTTGACTTTTTTTCACTTTCAGGAGGCGATGATTGACAGCTTTGGAGTAGGAAGACTAGAAGGAGAGCTTTTCTTAACATCTTGCCTGTAATGAGAATACAAATTTAGAATTTGAATATGAATTTTTACGATAAGATCAAATGAGACATGAGAAAAATTCATCGATATCGAAAATATTTTAGATTTATTTTGATTGAAAAAAAATTGATGGATTTCGAATACAGAAGAAACATTCGAGAAAGTCAAGAAACTCATCGCTAATACCATCACAATAATTTTTCTCTTCATTCGTAATTCCACCTAGAAAGCGTTGCAGAAAGTGAAAAAAACCTTCATTTTCACTTGAATAATTTTATATCTACAATCTCTCAACTTCCCAACTCGGAGACCTTCATCTAAAAACTAGGAAACTCCATGTTGAAAGTGAGATCTGCAATTAAATTCAACATGAAGTGGTAAAATAAGAAATCCAAGAATTGCCAATAGATTATTCTGCAGATTTCCTCATATTTTGTCACAAATTGACTCATTACCGATATAATTGAAACAATTGCCATCAACCAGCTAAATATTCGCGTCTCCACAATCTCTTAAATATCTCGAGAATCATCGAGTTTGTCAAAAAAAAAAAGTTAAAAAATATAGATATCAACAAATGAATTCAGAAATTCATGTAGAATTTTACATCTCGTTTTATTTCATCACAAATAAAAAACCAGTTGTCATCAGAATGTATGATATTTTTAAAATATCCATATAATATTATTGTGACTGCGAGGTCCCACTGGTTATGCTCCTGACCGAGTGACCACTCTCAACGCACATGGCAGTTATCCCGTAACAGTATATACTCCCTGTTTACAAAGAGGGCATAAGTCGTAACTCTCGTCCGACCTTCAGCCATAGTGTCTTCATCAAACAGTTACTCACTCAACACAACTGACTGAGATGGTCATTCAAACAGTTCAACATGTTCATATCGGATATTTCTAATAGTGTAGAGATCGGATATTGATGGTGTTTATCCATTGGAATTTTCGGCTCTTAGAAGCAAATGAATATAAATTCAATGGATATGATCAATGGGAGTTGAGATGCTGCAACGGCACTGATATTTTTCCGATCCGTTACAACCAACTCCGGTGTTTTCAGAAAATTAGCCATGTGATATAACGTAACCGTTAGATGCCTCGACTGGTTATTAGTGGGGCTGATAGTGCTGTGTTTCGATCAGTAGGTTACATGTTAAGGAAGACAGCATTATATTTATAGGTATTCAGGGGGAGACAATATATATCGGAGATTTTGGAAGATTTGAGGAGATATATTGGAGGTTTTCTTTTAACGGAAATTATTATTTTTATAATCAGAAACATTTTTTCTAGTATTATGGGAAAATTTAATAGACTGTTGGATGGGCAGATAAATTACAATTTTCGAGGGGAGTGAAACCTCGACTTATAATGCCCTCCTAGGTCTGTCGCTTCACAGATACTATGAGTACCGTCCCCATAAACTACTCAGAAAGTTAGAAAAGAATCTGTCGGTGGATTCAAAAAATATTGACCAAAATTGGCCATTTTGACTGGAGAGACCTTTTAGAATTCTATCTCATTTGATATCTCAATAATAGCCCTCTCCCATCTCAGAACTCGCAAAAAAAATTGAAAAAGAGTTGAATTAGAGAAAATGTCAAAATTGGCCATTTTGGCTTTTTGAGGATTTTTTAAAGATTTTAAATGCCCTCCAGGCGGGAAACGGGTTCGGGGTTAGCAGGTTTCGTGCCCTCAATACTTGTGTGATGGTGCATATGGTTTTTACTTCCTGGTAGATATAAAAATAAACGGTGCGTGTAACGTTTTTTTTTCACTTGAGATTGAATATCCTCTTTTCCATGGTTTTCGCTCACTTCTTCAGCGACTCTATACTATCAGTTTGAACCGGGAGTCGAACTTGAGTCATCAATGTCAAACTATTTTGCAAATATCTGTGGAACTACTGGGTTAAAAAAAAAAATGTCGTGTACTTTCAGATTTTTTTCTCAAACCCCTTCCGAGCCTGTCCCTAGAATAATAATCATCGCAGGGAATTCTTTCAAATCAATTTGAAAACGCACGAATCTACATTCAATTGCAAATTTTATTGTACCACATCCAAGCAAATTTTGTATGCAACATACCCATGGCGCCATGCCCTTAGCCAAGAAATATAAAAGAATGCACCATCGAAGAACTACAGTACTCGTTGCCAATTGATTGTAGGTGAGCCTAACGACAGCAGGAAGACAACAATGAAGAGTTGGCGGCACTGATGGTTGGTGTTGTCGCGTGTGGAATACTGATATTGGCCCGCTTCTTCTCCGATTGACACCACCAACATTATCGATATGGAGACGTGACACTCTAAACGATTGTTAATTTGTAGCGCAGACGTCAATTGAATTCTAATCACATCCTAATAATTGTAATGTGTATGCAACTATTATCATGTACAGATATTTTGCATATGAGCTATTTTATAGGAAACCGTTCAATCATTTGGCGCCATGTCTTCGATTTTTGTCAATTTTAGATATGTTCTAATAGGAATATATCATTTTTTTTTCTATTGAGTCTGTAAGAATAAAATGAAAAATGAAAATAATTTGTACATTGAAACTCAACGCATGAAATGTCGAGTGTAATTTTCGTAATAACAAAGTCATTTTGCATTGATTTATTTCAGGTTCTTATTGTACAACTTATTATGGGAGAAGTATGGATGTGTCGAACTTAACGATGTACGATATAAAATTGTTACGAATTCTTGAGTGACACTCATATTAATCTTAATCCAATGAATACTGAATTTCAAGTATTATTTTCGCTCGATTTAAAATTCAGCCGTAAATTAGTTTACTGTAATAAATTAAATAATTGCGTAGATAAAATTGAGAAAATTTACAAAAAAAAAATGTTGTTCGATATTTTTCTTCTTTTCCTGAAAATAACTCATTGTTGAGATAATTCAACATTTAACGAGATATAAATAATTGTATTTTTAATAAGTCAATGGAAATTGTTGGAAAATATGAACATTCAAGTGAATGCTCAATTATTATTTTTGCAATTAAAAACAGAAAAATGTTGGTTTCCTTATGCTACATTTTTCAAACCGTAATTTACCTAGATAGTTTTTGAGTTCAAGATTTCCTCTCATTCTTCAATAAACTTAAAAAAAAACCAGTGAAGTGAGAATCATCATGAATGATGTATTTCAATGCAACAATTCTCTGAATTATCCAATGAATAAAAAATGTCTCGACATTAAAGAACCAGCGACATTGGGTGGAGATCATCACGTTCCAGTTTTGTCTGGTTCTGCACCGGGAAAAATAAAAAAATTAAAAATAAACGGGTCGCAATCGTTCATTGAAACGTGCCCTGGAAGCAGAGCAATGTGCGGGACTAACCGGCATTACTTACGCATCCTCAATACTTCCAAAATTATAACTGGACCTATAAAATAACTTTGCAATTTTCGCGTTATTTCCACGAATATTCTCTCAAGGAATTTCAAAATGTTGAATTACATCAAAATATTGTTATGTCTGGCATATTTTTTTTAATCACTGTTATTTATCTACAATCTCTCATTATTCATCATTGAGCCCGTCATTTAACATAACAGATATTTCTGCTCCTTCTGTGTTATAAAAATTAATTAATTGCGAATTTACGTGATTGATTTTTCTATTCCCACATTAAAACACTTATTCAATTTGTATAAAATTTAATGGACTGTGAATGAATTATTTTATTATTTTTCAATGCTCCAATTATTTTATATCATTTTTACAACAAATTTTTCCAACATCATCAATTGAACCGTTAAAAATTAATATTTTCTTCTCATCCTCCAGTTTCAGCATTAATTTTTTTTTTAATCATTATTTTATAAATATCTTTTGTAGACCATAAAATTCTTCACAAAAGACGTTTTCTATATTATTTCCCTTTCAAAGTTTCGAAAAATATCCTTTATTACCACTTCACCGCCTAATCAATACCCTAAAATCAAAACAATGCACTTCTGCATAATCAAAAATTCGACCTTGAGAGTTACAAGACTTTTGACCCCCATGATGAGTCTTCACGATTCCCAGTTCAATAGTAATGTCAACTCCGTTAATTGATCAGTTTTCTTCTACAAAAGAGGTCTTCACAAAAATTTAGCTATTCCTCTGAGATATTTCTCGAAAATTCAACCATCCAATTACTCTAACAACCACAAAACTCATAAAAAAACATGAAAAAAAAGAATTTTTGAATTGCAATTTATAGTGCACAGCTCGTTGCACCTCAGTGTAAACTCACCTCAATAAAATATATTTAGTTGATAAGTGGATGGTGCAGTGTGTAGAGTGCAGTGCCTATGACGATGCAAGGAGTAATTTTGATGCACAGTGGCTAACCAGGACTATGGCATAATTGCTGCCTGCCGGCTCGCACTTCCTCCCTATTATTTTAACCAATCCACACTCCTCGATCTGATGATATTTTTTCACTCAATATTTATTATCGCGGAAGTATTTAATTGATTTTAATGAAATCACTATAACGTTTTTTTTTTTTAATTTATGCAGAGAATTAATTTGTCATTCATTTATTTATTTATTTACAGTTTAATTGAATTTATTAAGCTTTATCTAGATTTTTGTCTTTGATTCTGTTTTTCATTAAAAATTTGACTTTTTTATATTTTTCAAATTAAGGGTTTATCATTCGTGATTATGTTGATGATCGATAGAGATGAGGTATGTCTTGCACGATGCTGGCTTTCAGACTGGACTCATCCTATTCAAACACGCCACTTTACCCCAGAGAATTGATCCCCTTCTCTCCCCATGAACAACCGGCGAACCTTCACATATATACGTGATACACAACTTTTTGTTTTCTTCCCCATTGGTACGTGATATGATTTTTAATCAAATGCATGCTTTTAATTTCTATCGATTGGATTTCATGTAAATCAACTGAATTTGCAATATTTTCTAGGGTTTTAATTTAAAATAAGATTGAGAAAATGGAATTCAGTTTCCACTTAAATTCAATGATTGGTTTTAAATTGATCATTCATTGATTTGCAAATTATCTCAGAAATGAGTGATTTTAGAAGGAATTATTAGGAAACCTTTTTTGTAGAAGAGAAAATTTCCTACAAAAAAGGTCCCTTAATATTTTCTCCTAAAATCACTCACTCACTAGATAATCACATAATTACTCTTAAGAAAATTATTTGCATGGAAAAAATATTAATTTCCATAAGAACAATTATTGAAAATATATTTTATTCATTAAAAGACTCAGATAAATCGATTCGAAAAGTTGAAGAAAAATGTGTCGAGACTCTTTGGGAATAAGGTCAACCATCACCTGATTGTCAGTTCACTGACCGATCTGCGTAACAGAATTTCTTGGTCGTCCCGAAAAAAATGCATCCTATTATGAAGTTCCATGGTTTCTTACTTAACGATACATATCTCATATCGTTGGGAGTCATTCCCAGATTCTACAGCTTGACCAGCCGCAGGTGCACCGGGGGGGCTATAAAACCGGCTTGTTCAACTTTATTCTCGACCACTGATTTAGGATTTAATGAGATGATTTTAGTCCTCTTGCCCAATGATTACATTTTTCGTGATTATTATTATTTTTAAATGTAATCTGCTTTTTAATATTTCAATTTTCAATTATAAAAATCAATGTGAGGTTTATCTGATTATTAGGATTTCTTGTTTCATATTTTTCAATATTATGATCAGGAATTTTATGATAACAAAAAAAATTATAAAATAATCAATAAAATGAAATTCACAACATGCTTTATTGTAAGTCTGCGACTCTAATGATAATCAAATATAATACCATTACTCCTAAATTACGTCAGCATTTCCATGATTTAAAAATCACCACCCACTTTCCTCCCACAATTATCAAATTTTTCCAAAGGAATTGAAGAAAGTGTTTCTTTTAATCATCATTATCTGCTCGCCATAACAATTTTTTTTCACGTAAAAATAGAGAAAAATAATAATAAAAGATGGAACAAAAGAGAAAACAATTGTTTATAGATTATCATCATTATGATTAAATTATGATTACTCAATAATGCGAATAATAGTGACAAAATTCGTACTATCGTACGTTCACTTATGGCACCTGTACATTACGTTGTAGAATTAATAAAGAAATAATGGAGAATTTAATGATAAGAATTATGAATTATTGTCTATTTATGAACATGTTGTTGAGAATTAAATCCTGCTACTGTATTATAAATTTGTAAGTTTATTCATTGTTGAGAGCAATTTTTACATGCGTTAAGACGCAGATTACATGTTAAGCGTTTCTACTCGTTGCGTTTCAATCAATTGATATTCATGGGACATGATAACTTCAAAATAACTTCTTATGCTCAAATTTTTCGTCAAAAATGGACTCTGCTTATTTCTCCCTATGATTAAATATTTTCAATAAAATTTTCCGGTATAAAAAATCCATTGGATTAGTAGTTAAGAGATAATTCACCTCCACTCATCATTATCTTCTCAAAAGAAAAAAAAAAACAGGAAATTCGCATTAATAAATGTTACTGAATAAATTGCATTGATGAATTAATTAACTTTAGAGTCTCTCAAAAATTCAGGAAGAGCATTTTAATCATTTTTATTTCATACCTGCTATGGTTTTGTCAGCTAAAAAAAACAAACTTAAAACTTAATTATCAATGATTAACCAAAAATTCTAACGCTCGTAATGAATTTTAAATCAAACAAATAGTAAAGTAATTTTCAACGAGTAATGTCTATCGGGTAAATCACTCAATTCACTTTTCATTCATGAGAGAAGCTGCGAAATTATTACTTTTAATTTTTTTTTTTCAGCTGTTGGGAAGAACTATAAACAAATTATAAACAAACTGTAAACAAAGACACCCTTATACGCATATTCTTATAGTAATTATATCATTCTTAATTGTTATCTCATTACAAATACAAGAACATTGAAGTTCTCGAACTAATACGCCACTGTCGATTGAGTTCTTTATCCATCGAACTCTAATACGAATTTTCATCTGTATTTTATTTTTCTTAATAGTTTTGGAGAGCAATTTTAATTAAGACACATTGAACGCTTAAGTGGCAGTGAAGGCTGGTTATGTGGATAGAATAAATGTGTATTGATGTAATTATTTAATTTTTAACTCCAAAATCGTCAAATATAAAAAAACTCTTGTTTATTATGCGTTTTATCTCATCAACGAGTGGTTTTACGACAGATCTTCAGAAAACCTTTATCATGGGAAATTTTCTCAGCTACAAAAAAGGTCTTCTGACATTTGCCACTAAAACCACTAGTTAACGAGATAAATACATAACTAACGAAAATATTACTACTTCGATACACATTTCATTCCTCAATGGATCTCTTTATTCTCACATTGTTCAACTCCTTATTTTCAATTTTGTACAAATGTTTTAAAATTCTAAAAACTCGCATTATTCGCTTTATACACTATTCGTCGTATTTATGAGACTCCCAATCACTTTTTATCTCTTTATTCAAATAGTTAACAATATGATTTTTTCTTTTAACTTTAAAATTGTCCAGTAATAACATCGTAACAATGTCCGAAATGATTTAATTCATCCTATCTATCGATTATTAATTGTTCATTACGAAAATATTCGTCACTCTTTTTGAAAACATATCGACAACTAATTTTAATGCATTAGTCAATCTATTGTTTATGGTGTTCTTTCTTCTGAGCGTTTTTTCATCTGCCTTCTATCAATAAAGATGTTAATTATTATTGAGGTCAATTTTTTTCATTTTAAGTATACGACACCAGAGAAATAATCATTAATTACTAATAATTATCACTCAATCATTGATGAACGAGAGATTCAAAAATTTGATTTTTTTTTTTGAATCGATTTTTCAATCGCAAATGCCAATTTTTATTCAGCATTTGTGCCTTTAAAAAAATGAAGAAAAAAATTGTAATGCTACTGGTACTATTCTACGACCACGGAGATTGGTATAAAAAGAATTATTAATTTGTACATTTTTCAATTTTTTCAATCGTTTTTTGTCGCTTTATTTTCATCATGTGTATTTCCAAAATGAAAGATTATTTTTTTCTCATTGTCCATTCATAAAAAAAATTGTTTATATTTTTCTAAACCATTTACTCATTAATCACATTTATTTTAATGCTCATTCACTCTCAGAAAATTAATAATCAATCAACAAAATGCGAGGAAACTAATCATTTAATTACTATTATTTAAGTAAGTCTTTGGCGTTTGTACCAATCTTTCCATGATATATATTTTCTTTAATAACGGATAACAATTTTCTTCAGCTTTTGATTTTTTTTTTTAATTTTTTCCATTTTCAATTGAAACAAGACTCTGTAGTGCAGGAGTAATTGAGAGTTATTTCGGTAATGAGTGATTTCAGGGGAAAATGTCAAGAGACCTCTTTTGTAGTTTGTGAAATTCTCTACAAAAAAAAGTATTTCGACATTATCCCCTACGGTCACTCGTTATCGAGATAATCACATGGCTTGATTTGATTTTTTTAACGTTTTCACACATTACCACAGAATTCTTTGACAACAATGAAAACAATTTCTCAAACACCAGAAATGTCAATTGTGTCTTGAATTAAGGGAATGAGTAGAAAGAAAGAAAATTTAAATATGAATAATTTGAATTTTCAATCTTTTTGCTTTCTTATCAACGAAAATAAAAAGATGGAAAAGTACGGATAGGAAAAAGGAACGAGAAAATTTGTTTTGAGCATCGTTCATTTAAGGATCGAATAATGGGTATTTTACGGGGAATTGATCCTCAAGAGATTCAGGACTATTTTTTATTTACGTAATGAAGTGATGAGAAGTGATAAAAGTCGCCTTATATCATTTTTTTATATATCTGCCATTATCTTGTCTACATCTGTCATTATAAATCATGTCATCTACAAAAAATGTCTCTTGATAATTCACACTAAAGCCATTCATTTTCGATATGATCGTATAATTGTAGACGTGTTTTCATCTCTCCAAATACGTGATTTGCATTAACCGAAAGTAAACTAATTAATATGGCAAAATCATCACTGTAAATTCGTTCGGATCCTGCGTTAACGTTCTTGTTCGTGGTCATTTCGTGGTGTAAATGGACCCGAATTTTTCTATTTTTGTTTGAATTCAATTTTTATTATAATTAAGTTGAGAAATTACGTACTAAATAACCGAATTACGTATAATTGTCACAATTGTTTTCATGTTCACATTCTTACATTCTTAATTAAATCGATAGAGGTTTTCGTTTGGATTGTATTGGCTGTATTCTTTTTTTTTGATTTATGATTGTTATCATTTGAACATTTCTGCAATTTTTCCAATTGCATTTGACAATTTTTGCGAATTCTAGTCTCATAAATGACACTCACAAAGGCACATATTTCTATCGAAATTTTCGGAGTGAAAACAATTTTTTTGTGATTTTTTGTTTGAGGAAATCTCATTGATTAAATAAACGAGATAGCGCAATTTTCATAAAGATCTTTTTTATGAGAAAAATTGAGATGATTCTTTAGCCCCAAATTGTAGTAGTCGAAATAGTTTGAACGTTTTTCCTATTGTCATTTAATGAAACACAAAGACAATTAACAAAACGTTGCATTTTCAGATTTTTTTTTTTTTTACGGGAAATCAATTTTGTTTCGAATGATCAAATATTTTGAATTATGCAATTGTAAATTATCTTGGTAATGAGGGAGCTCAGGAGAAAATTTCAAGAGATATTTTTGATGAAAAATTTTCTCATCTCTAAAAATGATCTCAACAAATTTTTCTAAGCTCACTCCTTCAAAAGATACTGATCAGAAAACCCTGTAATCTCACAATTTCCACACTTAAATATTAACAAAATATAAAATCATGTTTGCAATTTTTATAAATAAAAGTTGACAAGAAGATAAACTGCAGTAATGATAACGTCAAACTATTCTGATAACTCAATCAGTTACGAAGAAAAACTAATGAAAGAGTTCAGTGATATCTGACACTAACGTAATATTCACTGAATTTCGACATCGGCATCGAATAATGAAGAAAAAACTGACAAAAAAAATGTTTCCAACAAATTTCGATCAATCATAATCATCTTTAAATATCAAATTCCAAATTTTGAGTGGTACAATGAGATGATTGAATTTGTTTCTTTTTTGTTGATGAAGAATGAAGAAGAAATGTTATGTTAAACGGTTACAGTTGCCTCACGCTCTTTCTCCTGCTGTCTGACAGCCACCGCTGCCTCTACTAGCAGATAAAGACACTTGAACTTATCCTTGTCCTCTTCGGGTGGTGTTGGTGGTGGTGTTTCATCGTTGTGGGTGTGATTATTGTGGCTACTGTAAACCTCAGACTCATGTTTAACCTCTGGGATTGATGATAAATGCTGGCGCGGTGCACTCCAGTATGCTGCCTCGTTTACTGAGGTATTCTCCTCCCTAAATATCATTAAAATTTATTATTAATTAGTTTGTAAAGAGTCATGAGTTGTTCAAGTTTATTAATTATGAATTTATCTTGAGAAGATGATGATTTTACATTCGCAACAAGTGTTTTATCGTTTTAATATTACGCAACTGTTGTTACTGGTACTTCTCTAAAATATATGTTATCAGAGTCGTGTGATTTTTATTATTATGAAATTGATTTTTCAATTTATGTCTAAATATTTGAAATGAACATACCCTCGTAGAGCTGGATGATTTAGTGCTTCGCCATAATTTAGTTCATTCGATGGCTCGACTTTAGTCTCAGAAAATGGGTAAACAATAACACTTGGCCATTGTGCTGACGGCCGTTCTTCCTCACTGTGAGAACTACTCTCATAATCATTTGGGCTGTCTTCTTCACTCCTGAAATTAAGAAAATTATAAATCAATTCATTACGTGTTTGTTCATCTCGGTAATGAGTGATTTCAGGAGATATTGTCAAGAGACTTTTTTGTAATTGAAAAAAATTTATAACAAAAAATATATTTAGACATTTCTTCACAAAATCAGTCATTAACGAGATAATTAACAATGTCTTATTATCACTGCCCTACTGAATTTTCATAATTTCTATTATTCAACGAGAAGAAAAGACTCACCTGTACATGACGTGATCCTCATAATCGTGATCTCTGCGTCGTTTAGCTGGTACACTTGATGCAAGTGTATCCCAATCTTGATTGGCAGTTGGACTAAGTCCTGATGCCTGTTGGTGGCTTCCGCCGGGCATTTTCTTGCCCCTTCGTGAGATTGTGTACTGTAATGGATCGTGTCCCTCTCGTCGTATCATTTCCGGTAGAATGCGACGCCGTGCGTTTATGAACCAGTTGCATACCTGCAAGTGCCATAACAATGGAGAAAAAAAAACATTTAATAAAGTTTCGGTTAAATCAAAATTATGCTTCCCTTCCATTTCAGAGAATTTTCCTACCTACAAGAAAGATCTTTCGACATTGCAAATCAAATATTCAAAAGAACGAGAATATCCCAAGAGGATTAAATATTACAGCAAAGTGATCAAAAATTTTCTACATCACTCGTTCAAAGAATTACAAAACCTTCAGTACATCCTTCAATACATAAATATTATCATTCTCATCAATCAATCCAAGAGTGATATATTTCCCTACAATTTTATAACAACAACTAACAATATTTCCTTTCGATTTATTATCAATACCCTACTAACACTTCACTCATCTACAGATGATAATAATAAACTTGCGAAATCTCTGAGCGACTTCCTCAACCCCAAGAACAAAAAAAATTAAAGATATTGAGAGGAGTTAACTAGTAAAACTAATGGATAAATAATGAATGGTTTTGTTTATTTACCTGAAGAACAGTGAGATTAGCCTCTTGACTGAGTGTAAGTTTTTCACTGTCACTTGGATAAGCATTGTATCTGTGCTCATACAGCCATCTCTTCAATATCTTGACTGAATGCTTCGGTAAATTACCACGACGCTTTCTCACCGAGTGATTACCCGAGTGTAAAATACCAGAGTGGGGTTTGCTGCCACGAATTGTCGAGGTATCGTGCTCAACATCAGAGCCACTCTGATCGTCGTCTGTGCTGCTTGATGATGGAAAACGTTCTCTTCCTGTAATACAAATTTTTGAATGATCATTTAGTTAAATTGCATTGAATTATTAATTTAGTATTAATTTTGGAATTAACTCTGGAACTGATGGGTTTATCAAGGAATCACAAAAAACATTTTTTGTTAGGGAATATTGTGGGCTACAAAAAGTGTCTCTTGACATTTTCCTCTAAACGCAGGTATTATAAGTGAGGCTAGCAAAAACTAAATTGCATTGATGAATTAATTCACTTTAGTCTCTGGAAAATTCTGGAAGAGCATTCTCATCATTTTTATTCCATACCTGCTATAACTTGGTCAATAAACGAAAAAAAGGTAATTTTTAACAAATAATTTCTTTCGGCAAATAACTCAAGATTACGTCTAGACTTTGGCAATCGACCCAAACTGATGCAAAACTGATGGACAATCCAACTGATTCGGAAATCTAGTAGATATAAATCGAGAACATACCAATCGTATTTGCTACTAGGTCAACAGACTATTCTGATCAATAAGGTATCAGCAAGAAGTACACGAGGAATCCATGATAACTCCAGTCTCTCAACAACAATGTGCATTAGAAATTAATTCCTCAATGTATGGTAGGAGGATTTTTACGTTTGCTGTACTGTGAAGAGAATTTTGTGATCTATTATTTTATTCTTTTACAGCGGTTTTTGTTCCCTCAAGTTAATAGGAAACTGGCAGACGTAGTTCCGGTTTTTATTTTTTTTCTTTATTTTTTTTTTATTGGAGATGGGGAGAATGAGTGAATGAAAATACTCAAGGTAGAAATGGTCGAACACCTAAGCAAACAATTCTCTTCGCTTTTATTATGATTTTCATTTCGAAAATTATGTTAAAGATGGTTTTTTTAGCTCATGAAATTCTCTATAAAAAATGCCTCTTAACATATTAACGATCAAAACTATTGAACATTTGCGGTAGTCTCAATAATTTTCCTATTAATACATTCATTAGCCTTGAGTATCATGATCTTGTCAATTTTCGTTTCTCACCCCCTCTCTCACTATTTCTCAAATTGTGGAATACATTAGCATAAGAATTCACGTGAATGTGAGTAAATTTAAAGTTTTTTTTTTTTCACTCATTCGGAATTAAAAGTTTCTTGTGAAAATAATTCATTCATCGAAAGAACCATTTTCATGATAAGTGGACGAGCCCTAATGAACCCTGAAATACAGGTTTTTTTTTTACGAGATAGGAGCCGAAAGACATCGCAGGTGCTCAATGATCACGTGACAATGGGAGTCGAGGAAGTTTCTACCGTTAAATACGTGAATTCAATGGTGACCTGAATATATTTAAAGGTTTTACCTGGAACGGACCAAGTTTTATCCGCACATCCTTTGGTTTGACGGCCCAAAATAAATATTCAGAACAAAGAAATTGGAGCCCTATAGATATCTCACAATAGTATACCGTTTTCAAATAAATTTATAAGTTATATTCGAATTTTGAAATTTAAACTTTTACTTTCTGTCATTTTCATTTTTCTACTGATTTTTTTTAGTGAAATTTTGAGGCAGAAAAAGTAAAAAAAATTGGATGGAATCTTGATTTTGAAAAAACAGTCAAAAAAAACCTTTTTTATAGGAAATTTTCTCTATAAAAAAGCTATAAAAAAGGTATCCTGGTAATCTCTTCATCAGATCACGAATTATCGTGATAATTGAAAAATGAGAAATGAATTGAGAAGATTAAAAAATAATAAAAAAGGCGAAAAAAATTTTCTCTCATGAAATTTGCATCTGAATAACTTTTCCACTGTGTTACACCCAACAAGACCTATTTCATATAAATTACATAACCCGAAACAGATGTATCAGCACGTGTTAACTGCATGCTTGATAAACCATTCTTGTCTCACCTCACATTTGACATGGCACAGCTACCATAATAACGACCTTACGTACTGAGCATTCAGTGAGAGAGAAAAAAATAATAATAATAAATTCAATATTGCGAGTCTTCCGGTGACGAGACATGTGGGCTTAACCTCTCAGAGAATCGATTTTAAATGATGCCTTTATACTGAAACCAAGTCGACAAGTCGCACGAAATGAAGAGACACCGGAACCGGGAGTTCTCGACCTATGACCTGTATAGCAAAACGTTGACTCCTGATATCGATCTCAGTTTTATTCTCCTCAAATATTTTGTTAAAATAATTAAATTGATTTTTATTAAAATTTTTTATCAAATTTTTAAATAGAATTGATGAAAAAATTTCAACTAATGGATTATTATTATTATCTTTATTGTTTTTTACTCAAATTGATTCTATAACAAAATTATCAAGTCTATAATTTTTTGTTAATTGTGTAATTATCTCGATAACGAGTTTTTTTAGGTAAAAATATTGAATAACTTCAATTCTGTTATTTTTATAGAAAAAAAAAACTTACATAATTATTTTATTTTCAATTTTTCAATGATAAAATATGATTTAATGAATGGAAGAAAAATTATAAGATGATGCAAATGTCATTAACCACCTGTGATAACTCAAATTTATTACGTAAAAATATCAAGTGTCACTGATCTCCTAAAATTCTCGGGGACCTTGGAATCGCACGTGGATTTAAGTCTGACGTTTACCCGAGTGACTCGACTTTACGCTGCGATCGAGGCCATCAACGTCTGAAATCACTTGCCTCGTGTGTCTGACTGATTGGAACTTTATATCGTTGTAATTTTGATGGTCAAAAGTGCACATTTTGAAACAAAAAAAAACAATAGCAGTCGTAATTTTTTTATTTTCGCCGAATCGAATTGATTTCTAAAAAATTTTTATAAAATTTTTAAACAGTTCATCAAGTGACAATGTTCACTCCGAAATAGAGTCCGATAACGATGTGCTAACGACAGGGGTGATACAAGTGGGGGAAAAAGGAAAGTAAAAAAATCTAATAAAATAGAGTTGATTAGATTTTCCTTCCAATGTTCATAGACACTAGTGCTCAGTCCCCAAGCTGAAAGTCCAAAAATTTCTGGCACACATCCCAAGTGTCATTACACTCCGGGGCTAATGCTAGTGAGAGTCTATGGCTATTTTTCGACCCAGTCGAGACTCTCGTAAGTTCATTTCCTTGGAAATTGGACGAAAACTTTCGTCGTTATGGAGATGGTTGAATTGGCATGTTTTTCCGGGTCATGTTGATTATTATAATAAATTATATTCGCAATTCTGAATTTTATTAGACTTGAATTGAGAACAGATGAGTTTTTTATCTCAAAATCTCTTAATCCAAGGGAGATGGAGAAATTTATGTAAAGATATTTTTTGTGGGAAAAATTGAGAGCTACAAAAAATATTCTCATCGAAATCTTGATATCTCGTATAAATTTCGAGATAACTAACGATAACTGATTTTTGAAGTGCAAACAAGAGAGAAATTCAATCTAATACTATTCAAATGCAACTTTACTTGGAAATTTTTCCCGAAAAAATATGTCAATTCAAAGGAGAGATATACCTCTCAATTTCCTCTGCAGAAAAGGTGCTTTTTTAGAATTGATTTTCATCAAGAAATGAGAGGACAAGATGAATGAATGGAAAATAAAAAATTTGACACTTTTCATCAATGGAAATACTCTTTTTTTTAAACAGGAAAAATCGGAGGAAGGCAGTTGGAACGGCGCCTGATGAACATTACGTAAGGTCCAGTAACCCTGTATAAATTTAGGCTCTAAGCTAGAGTCTGGGTCTCTCAGGTTTTAACACACGAGGTACCAGTGGCAAATACTAAACATTATCCGTCATATTTGCCAGTATCACGTTTCTGCTGACCTGAATTTATCGTCAAGCTGTCAAGTATTGTCGGTGAAAAGATTAAACATTGAGTCTTGAGTCAATTATTCATGATTTATATTTTTATCTTTTTTTAAAAAAGAATATTTGATTAACTTTTAGAGGCTCAAGCATTTGTGCATTAAAATCGAGTTTCTCATCGGTAAACATTTATTTCATTCAGGTTAATTGATTCATTCATCAATTGAGAAGTCACGTAATTTATTTTTATCATTTCAACGCAGAGAAAAAAGTAAAAATGATGAATTAATTATGGAATCAGCTCGAGAATTTGTGGCTTTCGTATATTATATATTTTTCTTAGAAACCCTGTGATTTTAGATAAAAATGTCAAGAGAACTTTTTTTCAGCTACAAGAATTCTCAACAAAAAAAGCCTCTTAACATTTTCTCATAAAATTAATAATTATCAAGATAAATGAGTTTAACATGTGAACCATCATCACAGAAATTGATTAATATTCTAGAATTATTTCACTAATAACAAACCCTCAAAAATGAAAAATTATCGTAAAAAAAAATTTATAGAAATTTCCAAAGCACTTAAAAAAATTGAAAGTACATTGTAATGCACCACTTAACCGTTTATTCCCTGCCAAATACCGTAATTTCTTCTCCCAAGCATGTACAGTAGTCGTGAAGAAATGTCTCTCCACCCACTGAGAAAATTGTTTTTTTTGTGTTTTTTTTTTTTTTCATAATAAACAGTCCATCAGTGAATATATTAGACGACATAACACTGTTGCTTCTCTAGAAAATGGCACACTATACTCGTTAGAAAACACATTCGATGCATATCCAACTCTCTATACATTGAGATACTGACGTTTAAGAATGACAGAGCGATATCGAGCCTCCAGAATTATCGTCGTAGAGTTGCCTTCACATGTCAAACGTCAACTTAGTTATTCGAGTCTCAACTAAATAACAAAATTCTAACGATTGAATTTTTAAAAAAAATTTCAAATGAATTACGTGATTTTTTTTTTCATTATTATCACATTGTTGTGAGTTTTGTGAATGGATGAATGAAGCAAAAATAAAGAAAATTTAATTGATATCATTGCCAATTCCTGACCATGTGAACTAGATTAGGGGGGATATAATTTTTGAAAGAGGCCTCTGGCACATACCCCAGAGAATTCTATTTTCCAACCGCAGACTCATAACCACGAGACTCGTGTCTAGTAAAATTTCATTTTATTCTCAAGGGAAACTCATTAATTTTATCAGTCACTGACATTTATGGGAATCTTTATATTATTTTTATTGGATAAAAATTTTGTTTTTAATCGGAATTTTTTTTGTTCTTAATATTCCTACATTCAATTAGATCCCCATTTATTGTTTTAATTTATGATATTATTCTTCGTTAGCTGTTAAATTCCGATTTTTTTGTGAGTTAATGTTTGTTTCAAATGAGTCAAAAAATCGTTGAGACGCAAACCTCGCATGCCTCACGCTTCGAACACTGAGAAAGTAATTGAACTCAGTTGACTTGATAATCGTCAAGACTAGTGCGTATAAAACTCTCAATGTTGCACCCTATACCTTCGACTTCACTCGGAATATTAATAAAAATGCATTAGCAAACAAAATTGATAGATTTTTCACTTGAATGTACAATTTGATGAGGCAACATTTTATCAAAAAAATTCCATAACGATAATTTTACAGATATCCCTTAAACTGGTAGATTCATCAAAAAATGATGTGACATCTTTTTTGTATATCACGAAATTCTCTACAAAGAAATTCTTTTGACATTTTTCTCTAAAATCACTCATTATTGAGATAATCCAAAAGTTAAGAATTGAGAATGGATCGACCAAACATTCACATGTGAATTATATTGCACCTATTTCTAAAATTAGTGGATCTATCAAAAAATGTTGAGAGACATTTTTTTTGAGGAAATTTAATTCTCTATAAAAAAGGTGTTTTGACATTTATCGATAAACTCACTGGCTTAGAAGATTTTCCTAGAAAAAAACTTATCTCCCTTGACAAATTAAACTGATGAAACACTTTAGTCAAGTGCACAATTTACACATGTCCTATATAAACACGTTAATTATAAAAATCAGGACTAGTTCGTTGGCAATACAAGAAGTAGAAGGGGCAAGAGAGAGAGAGAGAGAGAGAGATAGAAAAAAGGTATCTTAAATGACACTCTGCACTCTATAACTGACTCTAACCTCCTTGACATCTGTTTGCGCACGCATAACACTTATATTTTTGCATTGAATGCAACACCGATGACATTATTCACTCAAGTGTGAATGAAGGCACTATTACAAATCCTCAGAATAGCCATAATCTCGTTTAATTGTTATGACTCGTTGACAATGGGATTTCAATTTTCAAAAAAAAAAAAAAAAAAAAAAATCGAAATAAAAAATTCAACACAGTAAAAAGTGTAAAAATGAGTGCCATTTCTATTCATTGCACGTTAGAAATGAATTTTCAGAGATAAAAAAATTATTTTTAAACGAAATAAAAATAGTCTGGGAGAATATTTTTTTGGAGGAATCTATGAAATAATTATAATTAGAAATAAGAGTGGGAAGAAATATATTTTGTTTCTGAGATGTTTAGGTAGCCTTGGTTGGGTCTAGATACAAAAATCAAGATCATATTGTTATTAACACAAATGATAGGATAGTACAGATAAAAAAAATGTTTCAAAATGAAGTTGAAATATTATTGTTCTCAATTTAATTAGTCAAATTGATAACAATGACATTCCGGAATAATTCCCACGTTTGTTGTTGTCTCAATCATTACAACTGATTAAATCATTGGACACATAATGACAGTTTAATTTACTGAGATGCCTCCACGGGAATAGATATATCTGAAATTCATTGGAATTTGGAATGTGTCAAAATCACCATAAATATGTACACGATTATGGAATACATATTTCAAAATCCATAAAATGGAAAAAAATCTATTGATGTCACGTGCGAGCACGCGGTCAGATGTCTACGGGTGCGCTACCATATTGTTGGACCACAGCATGGCCAATCATGCGTTCATAAAATTCACTGTCACCAGAAACTACTTTATCGACTTGTTTCCCCTTTATTTACTCTCCGATATTAAGGATGATAGGGAGCAGTCAGAGGGTATTTGAAAAATGCAGCCAAAATTCCCAAAATTTTTTAACACATTCTTTGATTTTTTTAAAAACCGTGTGCAAAGTTTCAGATTTTTCGCGAGCGTAGATAAAATGTTATGAATTTTCGAAAAAATGCTATTTAATACGGAGTCTTATGGGAATTCAGAAAAAAAATTCAAAAGCAATGAAAAAATGCAGCCAATGTCACGAAAATTTGCACACGCGTAAAATGTTCATAAATGGACATATGAAAAAAATTTCATTCCGATTGCGAGCATTGTTTAAGCAAAATTATTAAAAAACTCGCAAAAATCAGAATTTCAGCGCGCGCAGCTCGGAATAGCGATAACGTCGTAACAACCAACTGAGTGGGGGTAAGTGCGGTCTATTCTAACGCATCCAATGAGAGAGCAACTCAGATGCGCACATCAACACTGCGTACATCAGTACTGCTAACTTCTACAACCAAAATAATTCCTCTGTTGCCACGTTTTCCACTCAGATGAATAATTTATCATTAATAATAACGAGTTGAAAAAAATATTTAACCCCTGCAATGTGTAGAGGAAAAATTCTAAAGCTATAGAAAAAATCTATTTGACTATAAAACACTGTAAAAATGGGTTAATTATCCAATTGAAAAGTTGAAATTTTTTTGTTCAGGGATTGGATTTTTCAGAAAGAACAATAGATTCCCCTGCGTCTCACCGCCTACATGCCAACTGCTCCCTAACATCGTTAATATCCTTAAAACGAAAAAAAAAAAATCGAAATCTCAATTTTTCTTAAAGAACAATTATTTTCTCAATACAAAATTAATTTTTTCATTAAATTGTGGGATGATTAAAAATTAAACCTGATTGTTTGTCGAATTCACTGTTTGTAAATAAATAAAGAAAAATTAAAAGAATTAAACAACAAAGTAAATAATTAAAATGTAAAATTTCAATTTTTTCATTGAAATAATAAATTTTAAATGTTGAAATAAAGTATTAATTATTTCTCCAATTATTATTCTATAAACAACAATTGAATAAAATTCTTAAAAAAATTGATTATTCCATAAATTTTGTTGGATTCATTTTTATAATCCAGAAATGTCAAAAATACGATGAGGAACAATCTCATGTGAGATGCCCCCACAATTCATTCCATCGCTGTCAAAAGAAGAAAAAAAATCACAAAAATACTCATGAAAGCCAACAACAGCTGAACAATGCTACAAGACAAAACGTTTTAGAATGACAAATAATAAAAAAAATTTATCGCCACTTGGTGTTTCGCTAATGAGGCAAAATGAAAATATTTCTCATGGGACGAATTTTTGAAACCTCGAATTTTCTGCACAAACCCAGCCATCACCACGTGGCGAACGTCTGGATTCCTGACGCAGCACGGGGTTCACACGGCCCACACCAAGGCACCAACACCGATGCCCAACGCGCTTTCCACCACGCGGTTACGCATTCAGACATTTCAATAATCATTTCTAAATCCTTGAAAATCATCATTTCCCCTCAAATAAATAAATAAATTTGACATTTCAAGAAATAAATTTTTCTACAGTTAAATAATTAAGAATTATTGCTATAGAATTCCGTCAATTTATTAAATTTATTTGACGATGAAAAAGATACATTCGAATAGAACGTTCATGTTCAGTCAAAACGTCACTTTGAAGCACTTAATAATTTTTTTTCTATCATTCGGAAAAATTTTAAAATCATCAGGAATTAAATCTTGATTATTTCTCTCAATATTTCAACCTCAAATTTTTCAACAAGAGCACTTTAAAAATATGAATTCGACTTTTAAAAAATATTTTCATCACGCTGTGCCAAAAAGTGACTTTTCAGGCACGCTTCGCTTCGCTTCGCATGCCTCAAAAGTCCCTTTTTAACACATTGTGATGAAAAATGTTGTTCGATACTCGTGGGGAAAGTGTTTTTTGACTTGTAGGATTATATCACTCGCCTTCGGCTCGTGCTATAAACCTCCTACAAGTCAAAAAGCACTTTTCCGCACTTGTATCGAAATATACTATTATCAATGAATGGATTATGAGAAAGATTCAAAAAATGATAATAAATCGTTAAACTAAACCGTTCATCACCACCTGTCACCAATGAAAGAAAATAATCACCAAAGAACCGCTTAAAATCCATTGGCAATTGAACCAGTTCTCGATGCCTTCCTGTCGCCAGCAGGAAGCCTGAATAATCTTGCAAGAAGAAAAAACTCGAATAGATAAATAAAAAGAAATACTTGATCAAATACTGAACTTTCTATTAATCCTAGGATTTACGAAAAACCATGAAACTTCGTGGCAGTCGATTTTAAACATCCGAACACGACTTGTGTACGCTCAATCTAATTCGACCTCGTGCGCCATTAATTATTCATCACCGAGGCCTTAAAATTCCCGAAAAATCGAAAAAAAAATATTTCTCAACACCACGGCCTTTTGTTGCCGTCAGACTGCAAAAAACGGAAGTTGTTCGTTGTTCTGATGAAAGAAATCCAGAGCTCGAGTGCACCTGGCACCCCCCATCCCTCCCCACTCTGCGAACCACAATTTTCAAAAGTCTCTATATGGAAAGAGACTATACATTACTTATTATGATATCTCGAAATTGGAGGGAGATCATGTACATTCTTCTGTCTTTAACAGTTTCAGAGATATTCAAGAAGAATCTTTGACATTTAATGTTAATTGTCAGTTTTCATTAAATATCTCGAAACTTGAGGGGATTGGAGAAATTTTGATGACAACTTTTTTTTTAACTCTCGATTTGCTCTACAACAAAAAAGGTCCTCATTGAAATTCCTCTATTCCCCTAAGATTCAGAGATATCCACCGAAAATCAATTTATCCCATTTTATCTCACAACTTCAAAACCAATTTATTTATATGTACCCCTTAAAAACCTTCGACTTTACCCTGTACTCACACTACATGAAACATCACACTCAATTCCGTCAGTACGGACTTGTACTTCATTACCATAAAATTGCCTAACCCACAATTGCAACTAGAAATATTGAAAGCATTAACGAACTTTGTTCGTGTCAAGAATTCCTCAAGTTTTTTTTTTCTCTCCCATCATTCACTCCTCTAAATCCACCCTGAACTTTGCTCTCAATCTCCCACGAACGTTCTAAATAAAAGAATGAAATAAAAAAATAAAAAACTGTCATAAAAACCATTTGAATCATGTAATTCAATGATGTAAAGGTATTACGACGTTTCACATGCGGTAAAATGAAGGGGAAAAAAAACGAAATATGCAAGGGAGAAACAGAAAAACACAAGACTGAGATGCCCCGTGACAGCTGCGCCCGCCTTGTTGCGCGTACGTACGCCGCATGTATTATAAAATGAGAGAGACTAAATTCTCAAAAGTCAAAGGAAAAAAATAAAAACAAATATTGCACGAAAACAAAGAAAAATCGCTGCAAAAAATGTGAAATAAAATGGAGAGAATGAAGAAGAAAAAATTGCCCAACGGAAATATAAATTCACGGGGTATCAAAAATAGGGGACTGATGACCCCTGACAATTGTCAAAAATTATAAATAAAAATAAATAATAATAATTTGGTACGCGGATAGGTGACAGCTGGGACTCGTATGATCTTACCTGGCGACAGTACTGCCGGCCTGTGAGTAAATCTCGAGTCCCTGCCACCATTCTGTCCACGACGATGATCCAAGTGATGGGAATGATGGTAATAGTGTGAATGATGTTGCTGCATACCTGTCCTCTGATCCATGTGTAAAGCCGCTGGTGGAAGCATTTTGATATGTATTTTAACTTAACTAAACAGTCAATAATATCAAATATTTCACTGTCTGTCACTCGTTCAAAATTTTGCAACTCAATTAATTAATCCCTTGAATTATTAATCAACAATTCATTCGTTTTTTCAAAAAAATCAATTGAACATTCACGATTGAATTGACACCGGTCTCACGTGCACTTGTGTCACTTGAGATAAACTTGAATAAATCACCAAAAAATCCAGATGAGTGTATTAATAATAATTTCTCCCAATATTAAAAACACATGTTAATGAATCCTCTGTGATGATTATTAACTAAACAATGGCGAAACTGATTTGAGCACGTTGCGATTTGTACGCGGGATATTGGCGTCGTACCCGCTTGCCTCCATTTGACGTTATGGCGCCTTTTTTTTTATTTATTCATTTATCCTCTTTGACACTTTGTCTCTTACGTCAAAATTCCCTTGTTATCAATCTCAATAAATTGGAAAATTATTGATAATGATTTGTATCCATGGGTTTATTTGCTTAATGGTTAATTAGGAGGGGATTATTTAGCGTTGACGGTAAGCATGTAAACTACTTGAATGCCAGCCAGAAAGCAACTGAGTTCGTGTGGTGCTGGTTGTGCACGCCGACGCCGCCGGCTTGACAGGCCGCCTCTCGGGACGCCGGGCGATCTCTTTCCTATTGCGACCTCTCTTCGCCCCTCTTACCGATGGTGCCCCCCCCCCCCCTCCCCAACCTCCCGAAGCCTTATGTCCCCACCATTTAGCCCATCGCCATTGCCAGTTGGCGGGAAAATGTATCCTATGACAGCTGTGGACTTTTGCAAACGGCAGAAAAATATCCAGGGTTCATGTCGGCCAACACTTGTGTGCCTTTCTCTGGTTGATGTGTTTAATGGAGGATATGGTATAGGACGGATTGAAGACAGTTCTCAACAGTTTTAGTTGCGAAGGCGGAAAGGGTGACAGTCGATTTTTATCCTGTTTTGATGGATAAATTTGGGGCTAGAAAATTGTACGAACTGAAATGTCCTGGAAGCCCCCACTCTTTTGCTGGAGGAGGTAATGGATTGTTTCACTTTCTCTACAGTGAGAATGAAGGTGTTCTCTACTATAATGAGAGATTGTAGAGGAAAATCTTGAAGGACATTTTTTGTAGCCCTGACAATTTTCCACAAAAGAGGATTTTTTTGTGACAATTTTTAGAGGCCTCAAAGAGTTTTTGTGGTCTGAATTAATTTGTACTTGTTAAGTTTTTTATAAATTCTTGTATAGTTACATTTAGAAAGATAAGGAATCGTTTAATTATTTTTCTTAATGCATTTTCTCCAAGGTCATTCGAATTTATTACAAAATTTCAGGAGGAAAACATGGGAGGGCGATTAAGAGGCATTCACTGATACAATATTTATTCAAATATACGTAAGACACTTAATGAGTTATTTATTTATACAATTGAACTTTCTGATTATTTTGGTGTAACGGAAATTTGTTTTTAATGGAAAAAAGTCAATGAGTGATGTCACTCGTCACGTGGATAATTCATTTGATTTCTAAACTCTTATATACTGAATTCATAAATCTAAAAATAGTACACAATTTTTGATACGATTGTGCCAATAATTTTGTAGGGTAAAGTGATAATATAAAAAATTGTTTTTTTTTTTTTTTCATATCTCATTGAATATCGAATTATTGCGATAATGAGTAACTTTAGAAAAAATATGACAAAAAATATTTTCTGTCGAAATTTTTTTATAAGGTACAAAAAAATGTAGATTTTTAAATCGTATGACCCCAATTAACAATATTTCATTCGAAAACGTTTCAAAAATTGTTCAGTAATTTTCTTCGATCGAAAAGTCTGATAAAAAGATTATCTGGTGTCTGACACGTGGGTTCATTTCATGTACATGCGATTACCGCGAATATAGATATAGATATAGAATGTATTTATGGAAATTGTTCTCACATGCTAGGCGATGTCAGTGCTTGTACAATATGATGAAACTTCAGCAATGATTTGCGATTTGTTAAGTAATTGAGATATTTCACTATTTTAAAATTATTTTTAGGCTCTCGGACACGAAAGAAAATTGTTTATCTAAGAGTTCTCAGTTCAATCGTTTTAATACTTCAATGACGTCTCGCCCAATGATATGAAGGAGACCGACCATCGGCGCCGCGGGAAGTCAGTGGCACGCGCTGAGTAAACCATATTGAGTCCTCAGCATGTCACTTTCTCTGAATTAAATCATTTAACACTTCACATCAATTTTGACTAATGCCATCGACAGAAAGGTAGTGCATAAGGCAGCCGGGACAACAGGAAGTACTGGTGACATGAGGTGAAAAGGACAACTATGATATTCTTGGTATTATTACTCATCTAGGGATGAACGAAATTCATACAATTTTCATTTTAATCTGTGCCATGAACTCACAAGGGGGAGGAGAGTACATAACCGCTTCCCCTTGGAGAGAGTTGCCCTCCCACAGTGTCAATGATGCCGATTCACAGTATCTTCTGTACAACTGATGAAGAATTTGCAGTGAAAGAAGGATTTTTAAAAATTCATTTTAAATTGTCAAAATAAAAAATAAAAATAAACAATGTCAAGATCGAGAATTAATTCATAAATATATTCTCATTTCCTCAATGTTCCCCTTCAATAAATAAATTCAAACTGACTAAAACAATTCGGAGCATGGAGTTGGGCCCTCGACGTCTGTCTGTTGTCGAGAGAAGTATGCCATCGAATTTAGCTGTGGCGCGTTGCGAATCTTGACATGAGGTCCACTGCGGCTGTTGGGACAATCCTCAACGATCGATAAAAGGCCTGCAGCGGATATCTATGTAAAGATACATATTTATTCTCTGGAATCAATTACTCATGAATGCCAGAAAAAAATTTCACATTTTATTAAATATTTAATCATCTCGATAATTATTTCAGACGAAATGCAAAAAAGGTTTTTTCAATTTTTCTTACAAAATGATTAATTATCGAGACGTGAAAAATCTTCTGTTTCGTTTGCTACTGAATCGCATTCACTTCGAAACTCACCGACATAATAAGGGAATAATGGATAGAGAACCCTCATGGCCGCAACGCTATATATTATACTCAACGTAATAATTTTCCAATCGTCTCTAAGGGTGACGACAAAAGAGACGATTGGAAAACCGTCTTCACCGTGGGTGAAGGGTGACAATAACAAAAGTATTCTTCTAGATGTCTTCATTTTTACTAATTTTCCTAAACCGAAAAATATACACCATGTGAAAAGTCACACACTGTGGGTCTGTGAGGTTTCTTCTACTGCACATGTCGAGGGTTGTCTTGTGTCACAAAATTGTTTTAAACCTTCATCATTTATCATTTTTCGGTTTGTCTTATTGTAAATTTGACGAGAGAATGGAGAGAAAATTCATAAATAGAATTTTACAATTTTTCATCAATTATAATGTTTGATTTTTTTTTTCTCATAGAGAAAATTTCCTGACATCTTTCCTATTAAATTAATTAGCTCCAAGTGGCAATTAAATGAAATCAATTAAATAAATTGAATTCACTTTGCAGGCAGTTTTTATCAAATATCTCAAAATCAAAGACAGATGGATGAGTTGTCATAGAGACCTTTTATGTAGCTCTCACTCTGCTCTAAAAAAAAGCATTTCATAAAAATTCCGCTATCTCCTCTTGATTCCAAGATATTCATTAAAAAAGTCAAAATGAAGTAGACTACTAATAATTTTTATTTGATTAATTTCTATCGCGTCATTAAATTCCTTTAAAAAAAATTACAAATAACATAATAATAATAATAATAATAATTGATTCCTTGAATGCCTGAACACAATATCCATCAAGCCAAAAACTCCCTGACTCACTGTATATAATAATGAACAAGCCATATTCTCAGCGTGGGGTTGTCACAAAACGCATCAACACACTGGATTCATCTTCATTCTTGGTGTCCTTGTAGTGCACAGTCCGTAACGCGATGTACACGCAATACAGCGTCGAGTATCTCGATATAAAAGTGAGCAACAGAGAGTGAGAGAGAGAGAATTACGTATACTAGTATGATACACCGCGTGTACTGGAATAACGTTTTATGAATGGAGCAACGCCCACGAAAGCCAGCGGAAGCCACTTATTTTCTACGTTAGCACGAGAGACGTTTCATGGCGAATACAAACTACCTGCTATAACCACCGCAAACACGTTTACACTTGTGTAAAATTATTGTTTATGTGCGAGTCATGTGTATTTGATCCTTGATTTATGGAAAGAAAAATCGAGGCTAGTGAGGTCGCGAGATACATCCGGACACGTTTGTCCTACTGGGAAATAATAAAAATTATTTCATAACGTAAAATGTATGTGTGTAATGGGGAATTTAATTTTGTAGAAAATTGAGAGGAGGAAGATGTGAATTACCCAGATATTGTCTAATGTTTCTTTGTCGATACTTGGAATGTCGTATTGTTTACTATTCATGGAGATTATTTATTTATTTTATTATTATTATTATTATGTTATTATTATTAGTTTTGTAAATTGCTCTGGAGTGAGTGAGTATATGAATATGTAGTAACAAAACAAAAAAGTAGCTCTGAAGGGCCAACAAGTGATTATGAAAGAGCAAGCAATTCGATTTTAATTTATCATAGGTCGCTGCTTTCGTGACCTTACAGACTTTCGATAAGTGTTATGGGGCCACTGAGATGATGATAATCACAAGTTGTTTCAAACCTCTAACTGATAATACTATTTTTTCACCCAATTTTTGTGATAAGAAAATAATTGACCATAAATTATCACACATTAATGAAGATTTATTGATAGCAATCACTGAAACTTTATCTGATATATCAAGAATATGTTCTCGTACAATTGAATGGACTTTAATCTGATTGTGAACATGATGTGAACCTTGGAGTGATGCCAAATAATTAGTTGATTAAATTTTTTTCTTTTGGGATGAGAGAGTTCATTCACCGTTGGTAGCATTTGCAGAGGTGTTATCAGGCTTTCGAAACATTTGCCATGATAATGGCAGGTTAATGTTTCTCTCAAACAGGAGAGAATATCATTTTTTGTTTTTTTGTTTAATTGTTTGATCATTTTCTAGTTCACTGCATTGAGGTGAATTAAATCATTCACACTGATAATTTTCGCAATTTATGATTGAAATTGAAATCTCGTGAATAATTCATTTATTTTAATTCATTCATCTTTTTATAGTAATTTATGTAAAGACATAAATTATCATTAATTTGCAGTGGAAAATGAGCAAAAAATACAGGGATCTAGTGATTTATCTTTATAGATATAAATCGTATTTGGAGAGTGATTAAACTATTGAATTAAGCACAAGGGAATGAAATTTGTCGTCGAGTTTATGTAATTTTGAAGGAGAATGCTACAAAACTAAATATTTTTAAATATCTTCGAATTCTCTAGTTTTCTAAAAATAAAAAAAAAGGTGAAAATAATAAAACAACAACTAGTCCGTTATCTTATCGCTCACTGTTGCCAGATTGTATGTTCATTTTAATTTAGCATGGGACGAGAAAAGCGTAGAGTCGAGTGTATCTGGTTGATAAGAACATTCGTAAGAAGCTCCAATGAGTGAGAGAAAGGATCCTTGTAGTTTCACGTGTTTTATTTTTCACCAAGTATACTATCTCTAATTGTGATGTCACACGAGGGTTATATGTCGAGAGGCCTGTTTAAATACTCGGTTTACAAGTGTCAGATTAATTTACGAGATTTTTCATCTTTCATTCAATAATTGTAAAATCATTGAATTTTTCTTTTGTTATATAATAATAAATTTTTATTTTCTCTCAAATTTTTTTCTGTTAAATTTCTCATAATCAATGAATTTTCGGTTGAAGAAATTTTATCTAAATCAAATTTTTCAGCCAAGAATTATAATGAATATGTGACACTCTATTCAAAGTAGAGATAATGTAATAAATAAGAAAAATTGACTCAGCAATGGAAAAAAAAGACACCGTACAAAATAGTCCAACAATCGTTACAAGCGTTGAATTTAGTCTGTCCCATTCCACCGCCATCTTCTCGTCTCTAAGTTTAGCATAAAGAGCATTTTGTTTCAAAAGACAGTTGTCTCCAACGAAGCCATGCCCATGCCCACCACTATACCCTATCACCTTTCATTCTTTTTGCATCGTCGGGCTAACCGCGACCTGCATTACACTCTTATAATGCGTTTGGGTCTTCGTCTCTCGTCCAACGTATTTCGTGCACTTGCAAATTACAACGCTCACTGTTGGCCGAGGTAACTAAAATAGGTGCAACCTACGATGTCTTTGCCAATACATACTCGAAGACGTAAGTGAGTCATGTGCAGCTTTGAGCCGTTAACTATTTTGTATAGTTTAAATATCTGTGTTATCTGGGATTAATTTATGCTTTATTTATCATTTTTTCAACATATTTTTTTTTTCTATTTCAGATGCTCATTCTGCTCAAGCATTGGTGTTATGATTAGTCTCAAGTTAATGCTGAAATTGATAAAATTGAGTCTTCAGTGATTTTCGAAGGCTAATAGGACAATTCAAGGGTTCATCAAATGGTTTAAATAATAATGTTTCCTCTCTTTTGTTGCTATCAGTTTCATTTATTAACTAATACATCCATCAGCTTTTACATAATGGATAATCATCAATTTCTAAGTATTCCACATCATGTTCTAGGGAATATGAAACTGGAATATACTGTTATTGATATCTCTGAATCTGGGAGAGAGATATTCCCAAGGAACTAGTCTCGTGTGAAGTAAAATTCATTGTCCTCTCATCACTTCCTCCTAACCCTCCAACCCATTCGATTTCCCTGCCTCGCAAACTTTGGTGTCCTGGAATCCAGGGCTGTTTGCTTGTCATTATAATTTCATCAACCTAGCATCATGGACACCTGATAATTCCTCTAGACACTCCTAAGCCATAGCCACCATTGCAAATATTGAACAACGGGAGAACATCTGAAAATCATTTCTTCTAATTTATTGTTAAAAAAATTATTTTCATTCTCTTCATCATGTTTCAATGACAAAAAAAAAAATTCTAAAATCCTTCGATTCTAATGAAATAAATTGATTGATCATGCAAAAAGCTACAAATAGAAATTTCCCTTAATTTCACCCTGACGTACCTATCAGAAGTTAATTACCATCGACCTGCTAATTACCATGCATAAACCCATACTTTATTTTTCCAAACTATTAAATAGCGTAGCAGAGGCGGTAGCGTTTGCGCACTCGTTAGCTCATTCACGTCAAGTGGTTTTCGTTCCTTATTCGTACAACCCATAATAGCTGTAAGGAGAACCTAAAAACTTGAGGATTTTACCATTGGGCCGAAATTTAAGCTCTCTGAATAATCATCTCGAATATCAAAAATGGTAATAAACAAAATAAATAGCTCGATGGGCTATATTTATCATCATCCGGGAAAGTATTTGAAGATGCGCCAAATTTTGCTCCATTTGTACTACAATAAATTCTGTAGACTGGTTTACACCGGTATAGCTGAGAAAAAAAAAATTTACCAATGGTAAAAATGAATGGATTTCTTTAGCAATACACATCATACTATCCATTGAGGGAAAATGTCCTTGATAATTACAGGTGGAGAATTTTTTATTGACCCATTTTGCCCCATAATTATTTACTATTAAATTCAATTGAACTCTAATATTTTTTTTTTTATCCAAATTTTTAATCAATTCCTCCTCTCGTGATAAATAAATATTCCCAACATCACTTATCATGGTGTATTCTCAAGACAGTTATTTGCACAGTAACTCAGTGGGGAGATATGAAAGAAGGGACGAATGAATATACCTGACTATTTTCTCAAATATATTTATTTATACGACAGTAAAACTCCATCACCGATAACGCCCACAATAAAGATTAAATAATCCTTTACTCGAAAATAACCGGAAATGAATGAAATAAAAGTTATACTCAAAGTTGAATAATAACAGATTTACTCATCACTATCTTGAACACTTGGACATTCTATAGATGTGAAATTAGAAGTGGCTATGAATACGCTCTCACTGTCTAGAGTTTTGTCGCGTTAACAACCAATGGTGGATGCTATACTTAGACGTACCTAATGCAGAGACTAGAAAAGAGTCATAAGGTGAATACCGGAAGGAGATAAATAGGAAATAGAGAAGAAAAAAAATATAGTTGTCTGGATTTTTTTCTGGCATAAATTGAGTTTAGCTGAGTTCACCCCTCAACCCAACAAATTTTTTCGATTCACCTAGACAATTATTCTGGATGGATAAAAACAATCGGAACGCCAATCAAAGGTCAGGGCATTCCTGATTGGTCACGATAATTTTAGATCACCGGCCTCCGAGCCATTTGATCACCCCTCGTACGTCTGAATTGTCACATCTTTACTAGCGTCTAATGACAGAGAAAATTGTTATACCAGTTTTTATAAATAAAAATAAATAGTGAGGAGTGTTGAATGAAAAATGCATACGTTTGATGTGAATGTAACTCCAAAGTCACTCGCTCCCATCGTAAAATGATTTGATATTCAGGGAATCGTGTGACGAATGACTGCAACGAGAAAGTGTCAAATGGATGGACATATAAATCCATTTTCCTGTTCACAATTATTTTTCTCCCTTATATTCTTTTAAATTCTTTACTAGGGTCAGTTTTTGATGAATATCTTGAAATCTATGGGAGATAGAGACATTTTTATAAAGATCTTTTTTATATCTCTCATTTTCCTCTACAAAAAAGGTTATAATAAAAATTTCGCTATCTCCCTTGGATTCCGAGATATTCAACTAAAATTGACGCCAGGATGAAATCAACTTAAACCGTTTTACCAATTCACTACTGAATTTTATTTTATTTTATTATTCATCAATGAAAATTATGGACTGTAGGGAATGTTAGTAAATTGATTGTAAATATCATGTGATATAAGGACGATTTTTTATTGGTAAGAATTGTTGAAAAATATTTTTACTTTTTATTTGGCCAAAAAGAAAGGGAACACCATTATTTTTGACAGACACCAGATTGAAATAACCGGATGTCGAGGCAAAATGACAGACGAGCAGTGTTGGCAAACACAGAGAGAAAAAATACAGTGTGGCCTGCTGTTGGTATGAAAAAAAAAACGAGAAGATGAATTATTTATAAAAATATATGAAGGGTAAAAACTTTATTTTAAAGAATTATAAGAGATCCGTCTAATTAGCCCCCCTTGTATAGATTTTTCAATTTTTTTTTCTTCATCCTATTGACGTAACTTTGACGAAGTTTGACAGTTTAAAAAAAAACTTTGATAGTTAATATTTCTATTTTTTATGAATTTTTAAAAAATCGCACCTGAAAAAAAACAGGTTCACCCCCACACCTCACATTAAAAATATAAAAAAAATACCATTAGATAGCAATTTCATTGACGATTAATGATAGTTGAAAAAAAATGATCGATTGAACAATATCAGCGTATAAATAAATTATTTTCCATCCACCCAACGCGGCGCAAATTTAAATCCTCCTATCCAACATGGCCGCCCCTTACAGCTGTTAGTTGTTGTTATTTCGAGGCACCTTTTATTTTGAAGTGAAAAAAATTATTTCACACTGTTTTTCCGAAGTGAAATTGAAATAAAGTTATTTGTTGAACACACGTAAGTATTTTCGAACTATAGTAGGGACTACATTGGATGGAATAAGTTTCTTTCATCAACAATAGCGCGTACGGTAAAATAATTTTGTTTGTGCGTGTATAAAATTTGTTTAAGAAAATTATTCAATCCTTATCGATGAATACCTCCGAATCTTAAAGAGATATCGGAATATTTATAAGGACAAATATTTATAAGGGATAAAAAAGGTCCAATTGAAAATTTTGATATCTTCCTCAAATTCAAAGATATCCCTGAAAAACTAAAGAATAAAATCCCAATTCACTTATTTTTTGTTCTCCAGTCAGTTCTCCTGGATAAATACGTCCATCCAAATGAGCGAGGTCTAATAAAAAAAAATCCTCCACATCACTGGGAACTCCAAAACAATTCAGACCTTCATGAAAACGCATTCCTCCACGAATGACCTAGAAAATGCCAATGAATTTGAGCCTCTGACTCAAGGTATTTATCTCCAGTCATTCTGCGATGGTGTTGACCAGGCTCTGGAGCCATTCAGAAATGAGATAGTTGATCTGGACAAATGTATTCTCCATAATGCACATATACCAGCCACACTTATCCTCTCGAGGGTGGAGAATCATCAGTATTTATTTGTTCTCAACTAGATTATTTGTCAAATCAAGACTCAAAGGCTCCATGGGACTTGTTTACTCCAATGTATCCATGAGCACACGTGCACACGGGCATACCAGAGATCAAGACTGCCCTTCAGAAGATTCTCCACTGTGTTCATGGAGCATTTTATAAACAATTGACCAGTTGGCTGCTTTATGGACAGTTTGAGGATGTTCATAATGAATTTTTCATCAGAAGAACGATTAATGATCATGAGAGTTATTTACTTGCTGATGGAAAAAAAAGCTCTGGACAGAAAGGAAAAAAACACGCGATGAAATGTGGAATTATCATCTTTCAGTCGAAATGCTATCACCTTATATCACTGCATCACTTGGGGGCAACATTCTGAGCATTGGACAGACTATCATCATCTTTGGAAATGACCCCAGGCAGGCTAAGGGTGAGGATTGGATTTTCTGTGAAGTTTTTTGTGGATATTTGGAAAATGGGTGGGTTTAGAGGAAACAATGAAAGGACCTTTCTTGTAGAGAAAAAAATTTCCTAGAAAAAAGGTCTCTTGATTTTTATATTGGTTCACTAATTACTGAGATAATTGAATAATTAATGATAGATTCTTTATAATTTGTGAATAATTCTAATTGTGAATATCTCTGGAACTAGTGGATTTAGAGGAAAATGTCAGAAGACCTGTTTTCTGGATAATCAGATTCTCTACAAAAAATGTTATATGACATTTTTCTCTCAACCCACTAGTTTCGAAGATGTTTGCAATTTAGAATCCACCATTTATTTGAAATTCTTTTAGGACGCAAAATGAAGACAGAAATAAGTAAAAATCCAGTTTATGGTGAAAAAAGCACGAATATTTTGGAAAACTCCAGACTCTCCGGATGAAGCCTGTGTTCAATGTCATAGAAATGAAAATACGATAGACGAGCTGAAGAAATGTGTCACTAGACTATTGTGGCAAGTTGCAGTGAATGTTGCTCAATTACTCCAGCAAATTAAATTGATCAAGAATTTTTACCTCATTGGGAGAGGAGACCTTTTTCTGAACTTTATAAAACTAACTCGCACATTCTCAATAAACCTCCGACCAGTCACACCTCGAGGGATGTTAATTTAGCTTTTCAGATGACAATGAGAAGAGTCATGTTGAATGATGCAAGTGCAGTTGATAGTTTTTATTTCATGATTCCATCCCCAAAGGAGCATGTTACCAATCAGAATAATGCACAGGGAAGTCAGCAAAAGGATAGAGAAGATCCTACTGGTAATTAAAAAATTATCATCTCAATTATTCTTCTGTTTCATTTAACTTCCCGGGTTAGGGAAGTTATTGTAATCACCCCGAAAATCGAAAATCGAATTTTCATCATATCTCCACGTTTCAAGGTCACCACAACACTCCCCGATAATTTTCAAGATCATGTATGTGTGTGTGTGTGTGTGTGAAGGTGTCCGTATGTGGCCAAAAATTTTCGTTCACGATATCTCGTGAACGAATGATGCGATCGAGGTCAACAATGGTGCAATCGAAGCGTCTCCATCCAACTTAGAGCGGAAAGGATTTTGGAGAAAATCGTTCCAGCTGTTCTCCAGTTTTTCCAGAAAAACATAAGATGAAAAAAATTGCATTTTCAATTTTTTTTTTTTTTTCAATTTTCAAATGTTTTTTTTTTTTTTTTTTGCTTTTGCTGACCTCCGTGCAGGAGCCGAATCAATTGAAGCGGTTGAAGAGCAGCGAATGCTAAAAAACATTCTGAACATGAAATTATTTTGCTTATGTTTCTTTTTTCTGGAATAATTTTCTTCTTATTCCATTCGAAAATCAAAAACGATGAATCAACAACTGACATATAACATTTATTTTTTTTTGTTTTTAATGCATATATAGAGTGATGAGAACCGGGAAGTTTTAGTTGTGAACCTCAATGGTTCGCTCTGACTTGAACGCACCCAAATTCGGGAGTGAGCTTGCGAGCGACCAACAATACTCCGTAGACCGGCCGCACCCCTAGTTAGTTTGTTAATTATCTCGACAATGAGTGAATTTAGGAGAAAATGTCAAGAGACCTTCTTTAGGGAAAATTGAATTATACACAAAAAAGGTCTTTTGATATTTTTCTTTAGGATCACTCGCTGATGAGATAAAGTGATTTTAGTAATGAAAAAAAATATTTGTAATTAATATTTTTGTGAAGTATGATGTTTTCAATTGATTATTGTTTTTGTTACAGATAAATCAGGATGGGGCATGATTGTTCTTTAATACCGAGTAGTTTGGCCCCTCCAACTGCTCTTCAGTTCCAAAGCTATCAACAATTGCAACACAATCTTCAGATTTCTTCTGAGAGTGGAAAAAAACTCAGATTAATTTGTGGAATCTATGGGCTGAACACACACGCGCCAGAAACATTGACATTGGAGTTCTCCAGTTTCGTAATAATTTGATATTCATGTTGGATAATCTCCAGTATTATCTGCAGGTGGATGTACTCGAGAGTCAGTACAATATGATGGAGAATTGCATGAAAAATACTGAAAATTTTAAAGATGTTCAGAAGACACATTCAGTTTTCCTAGCCAATATCGTGTCTTTAACGTTTCTTATGGGTAATACTGAAGAGCATAACAATCCAGTAAGTGTTCAAAACGAATTTTTTTCATTAATAATTAACAATTTAAAATTTCTGATAATGAAAATCATGTCTACAGTATTTTACGGATATCCTCGAAACTAATGAACTTATCGAAAAATATCAGACCTTTTTTGTGAAGAATTTTATTTGTCACAAAAAATGTCTTTTGCCATTTTTCGATAAATCCTTTAGTTTCTGAAGTAATCGAACAATTGAAAATTGCTGGAAAAAATCAAGTTAAAAAGTTTTACTACACGATTTTCACAATATGTCTGGATCTGCTAGATTTATCAAAAAAGGTTAAGAGACTATTTTTGTAGCTCATAAAATTCTCTACGAAAAATGTCTCTTGACATTTTGCCCTAAACTTATCCCTTTTAAAGATATCCCCTTTATAAATTTATAAATCAAATTTTTTCCCAGGTAAATGGACTTCTTCGTCTTCTTCTGAGAATCTGCGACGATTTTATCCTCCAAGCATCAATGTGGGGGTGAAAAACCTCCTCAGTACCGAGAAAGATGAGTTTAAAATACGCATAGAGACTCTTTCAAGCCTAATGAACAGCCTAATTCAAACTCTGAATAAAGTGAGAGCTCAGCCCAGTGGAAAACATATCGCACAATTGCTCTTACGTCTGGACTTTAATCGTTGGTTTAGCCAGCAAATTCAATAATTTACCCTCTCCAAATCAAGAAAAACCCTCTAGACAGTTTAAAAATACATTATTTATTATGAAAAGTTATCAACGATTCTATAAAAAAAACATTAAACATTAAACAATAAATATGGAGACTCTTTTTTTTCATTAATCACTGTCGTCATTGTAGTCCTCAGCACTATATCCATAATTCCTGTCACAATTTCTCTGACTCATTTGTATGGAATTAATTATTGAAGCATCTCTCGTTAATTCCTCAGCTAATAAATTATCATTATCTCTTAATTTTGGATTTGCTCCAGAGTTTAAGAAGAGATTTACTACTTCTAGGTGATTGTGGACTGACGCCCCATGGAGGGAAGAATCTCCCATTGTATTCTGTAATTTTGTAAATTATTAAATTTATTTGATGATTTTTTTTTAAGGAAGGATGAGAATTGTGAGGTATTTACTTGAGCATTAATTCCAGTATTTTGGAGACTCAATAGGTGTTTAATACAGTCTGTGTGATCTGCACGTGCAGTCCAATACAGAGGAGTATTGCCAGCAGAGTCAAGACCAGTTGGAGAGACCCCTTGTTTCAGACATTCGATTAAAAAGGACATATTCTCTCTCCTGGCAGCTTCGTGCAATGGCAGCTCCACTTGTTCCATCTGTTCCTTGACAATTGAGATAATTATTTTGAGAATATCTTGGGAATTATTGTGTTTAGAGGGAAATGTCAAGAGACCTTTTTTGTAGAAAATTGAATCATCCACAAAAAAGGTCTCTTGACATTTTTCTCTAAACCCACTAGTTTCTGAGATATCCAATAAAAACAACTAACAACAACTACAAAAATAACAACAACACTACTGAAACTGCAAAAATTAAATAAGTTCACTCCTTTATTTTGTAAATATCTCGAGAACCATCAGGTTAATTCAAAAAGACCAGGAGACCTTTTTTGTAGAAAATTCAATTCTTCACAAAAAAGGTCTCTTGATATTTTTCTCTAAAAAAAACCCACTAGCTCCAGCGATATAATCAAAATAACCAAAACAAAAATTCTTATAATCCTCTGAAGATTATTCAATCAATTGATTCCTTTTGTTTATTAATTATTATTATATTCACCATAATTAGAGGGTATTAAATCTTCTTTCTCTCCACACTTAGCCTTCCACCAATTTGGATCTGTGTAATTCATTATGAACATCCTCAAACTATCCATAAAGCAGCCAACTGGTCAATTGTTTATAAAATACTCCATGAACACAGTGGAGAATCTTCTGAAGGGCAGTCTTGACCTCTGGTATGCCCGTGTGCGCGTGTGCTCATGGATACATTGGAGTAAACAAGTCCCATGGAGCCTTTGAGTCTTGATTTGACAAATAATCTAGTTGAGAACAAATAAATACTGATGATTCTCCACCCTCGAGAGGATAAGTGTGGCTGGTATATGTGCATTATGGAGAATACATTTGTCCAGATCAACTATCCCATTTCTGAATGGCTCCAGAGCCTGGTCAACACCATCGCAGAATGACTGGAGATAAATACCTTGAGTCAGAGGCTCAAATTCATTGGCATTTTCTAGGTTATTCGTGGAGGAATGCGTTTTCATGAAGGTCTGAATTGTTTTGGAGTTCCCAGTGATGTGGAGGATTTTTTTTTATTAGACCTCGCTCATTTGGATGGACGTATTTATCCAGGAGAACTGACTGGAGAACAAAAAATAAGTGAATTGGGATTTTATTCTTTAGTTTTTCAGGGATATCTTTGAATTTGAGGAAGATATCAAAATTTTCAATTGGACCTTTTTTATCCCTTATAAATATTTGTCCTTATAAATATTCCGATATCTCTTTAAGATTCGGAGGTATTCATCGATAAGGATTGAATAATTTTCTTAAACAAATTTTATACATGCACAAACAAAATTATTTTACCGTACGCGCTATTGTTGATGAAAGAAACTTATTCCATCCAATGTAGTCCCTACTATAGTTCGAAAATACTTACGTGTGTTCAACAAATAACTTTATTTCAATTTCACTTCGGAAAAACAGTGTGAAATAATTTTTTTCCACTTCAAAATAAAAGGTGCCTCGAAATAACAACAACTAACAGCTGTAAGGGGCGGCCATGTTGGATAGGAAGATTTAAATTTGCGCCGCGTTGGGTGGATGGAAAATAATTTATTTATACGCTGATATTGTTCAATCGATCATTTTTTTTCAACTATCATTAATCGTCAATGAAATTGCTATCTAATGGTATTTTTTTTATATTTTTAATGTAAGGTGTGGGGGTGAACCTGTTTTTTTTCAGGTGCGATTTTTTAAAAATTCATAAAAAATAGAAATATTAACTATCAAAGTTTTTTTTTAAACTGGGGCTATTTCCACCGAGAGTTAGATGAGAGAAGAGTTGGGCTGAGTTGGACTGAAAGTGCGGTGGAAACGGAAAAAAGTTAGATTTTTTACTGGTATTTGCCGTTTACACCGCAGGTTTTAGTCCAACTCAGCCCAACTCTTCTCTCATCTAACTCCCGGTGGAAAGAGCCCCACAGTCAAACTTTGTCAAAATTACGTCAATACGATGAAGAAAAAAAAATTTGAAAAATCTATACAAGGGGGGCTAATAGGGATATTTCATGAAAAAAATTTTTTCATTGAGTCGATGATTCAGGCCGAGTTATGTAAAAGCCCAAAGTGAAATTTTCGAAATCGCTTGTTTTACAATTAAAATAATTAATTGAAAATTGATAATTTTAAAACGCCCGTATGACCTTGAATGACGTCACACCTCTGGTTTATCAGTGCCATCTTTCGGCCATTTTAGATATCGAGAGAGATAATAGTGGTTATTTAGACAACAGATCAAATGTAACAATTGATAAATTTTGTGGTGATGCTTTCACGAAGCCTTTTCCAAGCACGTTTTTTTGCGACATTGTCAGATTTCAGGTTTAATTATGTTAAAAATCAATTTTGTTTACACGATGCATCAATAACCTCAATCAATTCGCGTACAATCGTCGCATAAAGTTCGTAAAGAACGTGAAGTTGTGAGCGGATGAAGATTGCACGGAGTATAGAACCGAAATGAACGGACGGTTCGTGCCTTGGTTGATTTTAGTTTGTGCTCGAGTAGTTGCCGGAGAGGGGGAATAGGAGAGAATTTAGACAGTTTGCAATGCTAGCGACAAGGTTAGGATTGGTGGCAATTCTAACCAATTGAGGGAGACATTGAATAATTTAAAATTAAAAATGTTGTAAACAATTTATGAATGAAGCAATTATCTCGATGATGCATGAATTTAAGAAGATCCTCAATATTCCACCATAAAATCATCCGTTATCGAGATAATTACACAATTAATTAGAAAAATTCGACCTAATTATATAATTTTTAAGTTAAATAATTCAGTAATCGAGTAATTATCTTGATAATGAACGAATTTAAGAGGATACACAATGAGAATTTTTTTTGTCGATAATTTCAATCAACTCAAAAAATTGTCTCTTAATATTTCTTTCTAAAAGCATTCGTTATCAAGACAATTACATAATTAATAGAAAAAATTCGAACTAATTATACAATTTTCAAGTTGAATAATTTAGTAATTGAGCAACTATCTCGATAATGAATGCATTTAAAGGGATAAATTAAGAGACCTTTTTCATCGATAATCTTATCATCTCCGAAAATTGTCTCTTGATATTTCCGCCTGAAATCCTTTGTTATCGAAATAATTACACAATTAATTAGAAAAATTCGAACTGATTATATAATTTTTGAGTTAAATAATTTAGTAATTGAGCGATTATCGCAATAATTAATGGATTTGAGGGGATAAATCAAGAGACCTTTTTTCTTATCTCCAAAAATTGTCTCTTAATAAATCCTCCTAAAATCCTTCAATATTGAAATAAATACACAATTAATGAGAGAGATAATGATTGGAATTATATCTAGTATTAGATGATTGGTACGAATAATAAATTAATAATTCTATTTTGGATAATATTATGAAGGATTTTCTTTTAAATCAATATTTGGATGCAAAAAGAACATTTTGTAAGTAGAATTATAGACAAACAACTGTGAAAATTATTCTTCTTCCATTGAGATCAAGCGTGCTCAGCTGATGTGGAAGCATCAGAGTCAGTACTTGATGCTTCGTCAGAGTCACTCGAGTTGTCAGTGACCGTCCGTTCATTTCGGTTCTATACTCCGTGCAATCTTCATCCGCTCACAACTTCACGTTCTTTACGAACTTTATGCGACGATTGTACACATAAACCATAAACACAGGAGCAGAACTAGCGCCTTGCCGCGGCTAAACTCGATATATAGGGAGGTATGACGTCATTATCCTCTCTCCAATCTCAATTTTCAACAATTTTTTAAAAATAATAAACAATGATAAATTCAAGTAATTTATTATGAATTAACCTGCTTTTAGTCTACGGAACCTAAATCAATTTTTTTATCTTCTATTTAAATTTTATGAAATATCCCTATTAAACGGATCTAATTCCCTAGGGTAAACGAAAATTCTTTACCGATTGAGTTAGGTAGAGACAGTGGCCTCTCGTGATGGTGGTTGTAACTAATAATTTCAAACTTGAGTGTTAATAATAATGAATAATTAAATGAATGAATAGGTGAACAAAGAGATGCACAAATGAATAAATATATATAAAAATTAAGAAAGATTTGTTGTGCAAAATGAAAATAAAGGAACAAATACAGATTCTTTCAGATGTTTACTTTTTTTTCCGAAATTCAAAAAATGTTTATTATTACCGTGAATTTGTTGACAACTTCGGGGTTAATAAATTAATAAAATCGTTTCGTTTTTTTTTTTACATGAGATAATTTTATGATTAATTAATATTAATGAAATGTCGTACGCTGAATATGGTCCCCGGATTTTCATGCCAGTTAATTTAAAGACTGAAAAATTTTTGGTACGTGATGAAGAAATAGCGCAGGTAAAGTCCGGCCATAGGCTGAAAATGTACGACTCATTTCTGGATATTCGGACGTGGAGTCCAAAGCAGTTAGAGACGTTCCAGTATTTTCGAGATGTTGCAGAAAATCAAAATGTGAGAGATTATTATTAGTTTCTTGATTATTCATTTCCCCATTCATCGATTTTTTATCGCAAAAAAATAAAAAAAAATTCCAACGAAAAATTTCTTTTGACATTTTTCTTCAAAATCCCTCATTACTGAGATAATTTCTCATTTAAAAATATATGAAACAGGTTTGTAAAATCGTGCCCATTGATTATCTGATCGAAATCATCAATGACTTGAGTACCCATTCAGAAGTTTTGCTATTACGAGAAGAACTCGAGAGATATAAATCTCTCCAACTGACGCCGGAGCAGGACGAGCAGTTGAAGCGAAAAGTACATTATCTCCTCTTCATCGCATCTATGTGATTACTAAAAAATATATGATAAATACAGACGATGAATGATGATCAACGTCTGATAATTACTGAAGAAAGTTTTCCTGAAGTCGAAGAACGAGAGGTTGAAAATTATGAAAAACTTGCTTCTGAGGTTTCGGATAGAACAGTGACTCTAGATTCTAATATGAAGAGTTACTCACATTTTTCATCCACTGAGAGCCTGGTAAGGATAATTATTATAAACATGGACATGATTTTCTTGGTGCGAATCGGAGAAATGCTAGAGATTTTTTTTTCACAGCGAGATAAACATCAGTTTATCTTAATAATGAGTCATTTTAGAGAAAAATATCAGAGAGCTTTTATGTAGACAGTTTCCTGGGCTATGAAAAATTAAATGAGTCATTACTGAGATAATTTGGTGTTTATTAAAATGTGGAAAATCGACATTTTACCACTTTCACTCCATTCATTCTTCTCAGTTGTTGGAATTGAAGTGGATTTTTCTAGTTGATAATTTCATAGCAATTTATCAGATAATTCCGTATTTTTGAAGAGTCCAGAGAGTAAAACTTATGACAGCGATGCAACCAATCAAGTTGCCTCAAACTCATCCACAATAGACGAGCGACGTACATTTTCCAACCAAAGTTACAACGTTCCAACACTAGAATCATCAAATACCTCTATCGATTCCGAGGGTACGAGGATAATAAAGAACGAGTCAATGATAATAGCGCTGGAGAATGACTTGGGCGTTAGTTATCAAATTTTTTCACTAAACTAAATTTTTTAAATAGAATTCTTTAGCAGAATAGTTGAATTGAAAATCAATTTAATACTAAATCGATTAATTTCTTTTAAAAAAATATTTTCAGGTGAAAAAAGCAGAAATAGAGGAGCTCAAAGAAAAAATAAAGAGCCTCATGGCAAATCTGAGAGACAGAGATGCTAATAATAAGAATTTGCGTGATCATATTTTGGTAAAATATTATTTATCAATATCTTAAACACCTCAAAAGTTGTTACGTTAATTGAGCTTTCATCACAGAGTGTGCAACGACAACTAGAAATGATGAAAGAACGTAACTCAGCAATCGAGGAGTATAAAAAAGTAATTTCACAGTTAAAATCACAGGTAATCACAATTTTATTTCTCTGTAATAATTATTTTCATTCAAAAGATATCAAGTGGAAAAAACTTGATTGATCAATTGAAAACCAAGTTGGATGAAAAAAGGGATCAGTGCCATGAACTGTCAAATGAAATAAAGAAATTACACCAGTTGCATAATAATGATGAATTGCAAGCTGAGAGAGACGATTTAAAGGTATTTTAAATAAATTTTATTATTATTTTTTTATAATTCAAAGTTCATTCTCTCTCTAAATCACTCATTACGGTAATAATTCCCTAATTACTTCTACCATTTGTCGGAAATATTTGCTGTCAATGGCTTTTTTATAAATTTTTCACCATTCTTCAATCAAAAATAGCACTTATCAACAGAATTTTTCAATCTAGAAAAAACTTGATGACTTTCTACGATTATTGAAGAGCTTTGGAGTGGAACCTAGTGAAGGAGGAATGGAAAAAATACTCAGAGAGAGGAAAAAATTGATAGAATCTGAGAAATACTGGCATCTCCAGTGTTTAGATCGTGAGGAAGAAATTGCTAGATTATCGCACCTGATTGATCGAATGTGCAATAAACATCAAGAACGGGAGGTAAATTCAATCATTTTCCTTCAAATGAATTGACGATTTCTCTTAATTATTTTTCAAAATTTTCAAAGAGTTAGTTCTCTTGAATTTTTGTACATTTTCATTGAGTAATATTGATTCTTCCATTATTTATCTCAAACAGAATGAATTGAAGGTGATAATTGACAATCTCAAGACAGAATCTAGAAACAAGAATAAAAAATTGGACGAGTATAAAGATAAAATGTCGTCAATGTTGAAGGGTTTTGAAGATAAAATGCTCCATGAAAAATCATTGGTTGATCGAAATATTGAGGATAAGAGTATTGACAAGGCTTTGTCGTTTTATCTAAAGAAATCGATGGACAAATTCGAGGAATTCTCTGAAGCCTTTGAAGGTAATATTTTTTTCTCCATCAGAAATTTGATAAAAATGTATTTTTCTTATTATAAAGATGAAATTTCTTTCTTCAGGTCTACGATCTGGTGGTGGAGATAGTCCTGGAAGACATGAAATTGAGCAATTGAAGAATGAACTCGTGGAACCAATGGAAGAACTAAAAAATCAGTTCGTTAAGAGAACGAATGAAGCAAACTTGTATTTCACTCGTTATGAAGAGTGTCAGAGAATCCTCAAAATTCAGTCAGAGGAGTTGAAAAAATTACGAGAAAATCAAAACAAATTTTATGAAAAATCTTCGATTATTGAAGAGTTGAAGAAATCGACTAGCAAAATGGAACTCAAGTAAAGAGGATTTTTTAATTTTTGAGAGGTTTTTGAAAGTAGAAAAATTACCAAGGGGCCTTTCATAATAGCCTAATTAATGGGGAAAATCTTTGTTTCAGATTCGTCGAATTACACAAAGAGCACTACAATTTAACAAACACAATTCAGAACCTAAACAGTGAACTGACCCTCAAGAATGAGCAAATAATCGACCTGGAAACCGAAAGAGATTCGCTCGCCATCAGAGTAAGCAGTTCTGCAATAGATTTAAAATCGAAAGATGAGAAAATTAATTCCCTAAAACAAGAAAACTCGAGAATCGAAGAAAAATTGAGAGAAGCTGAAGAAAATGCTACTAAAATAAAATTAGAAATGAAGGAATTAAAGCACGAGAGTGACATAATTAATCAGCTGTCATTCCTCCAGAAAGAGATCGTTAAATACGGTAAAGACAAGAAGAAATTGGAGGAGAGTATTTCACATCTTCGAGAGGAATTCAAGACCTGTAAAAACTCCAATCAAACTCTGAATGAGAATTTAAATGATAGATTGAAGAAGAGAGAGTCTCTTCAGGATAAAATAGCCACAATGAAACAAAATATCAGTCATTTATCGAATGAACTCTCATTCAACAATTTTGATAAGAAAAATATCATGAGTTTGCCTCTGAAATTGTGTGAGAGTATCGAAGTATTGAAAAAACGTCTTCAAGGAAGCTCTTCAGTGTCTGAGGATACAAGAAAGAGCAATAGTGATAGAATGGAGAATGATGTTGAAGAATATCAGAGTCATTTATTCGGGAATTGTAATGAAAAGGCAAAAATACTTCGAAAGAGCGAAATTTTCTTCAAACGGAATCTGGAGTTTGTGGATGGGAGTAAGGATGGAATTCATAAGGTACATTTCAAGGGGAAGAGTAAGGGAATGACGAGTATTCCTCAGGCGAATCAACACTCATCTTTGAATAAGAATGTAAGAACGATTTTTTGATGATTTTTTATTAATTTAGTTGTGGAGTGATGGGAGAAGATAAATTCTGATGAACAGATATTTGTTGTAAAGAATTTTAAAACCGTTGTTTGACATTTTTCTTATTATTATTATTATTATTATTATTATTATTATTATTATTATTATTATTATTATTATTATTATTATTATTATTATTATTATTATTATTATTATTATTATTATTATTATTATTATTATTATTATTATTATTATTATTATTATTATTATTATTATTATTATTATTATTAATTATAGATAAATTATTCGGAAATTTAGAGTTTTGCAGAAAAAAATTGGCCACCGAAGAACGAATTATTCGTAAAACCAGAGACGATGAAAGATGAACCTCCTAAAATTTCAGTCTTCAGAAATCCCCAAAAGTTCTCCACAGATATAAAAAACTCGATGAATAGTCATACTGTCAAACAAACTAATATCGGAGCTCCATTCTATAATAGTAATCCAATTAATCAAAGGTACTTCCACTGATTTTATACAGAAAAATGAAGTTATGAAATGTCGATTGAAAATTATGTTTATAATTAAAAAAATTGTTCACTAAAATTTCAAACGTTCCTTACAGATATGGAAAAGACATGGCTTTCGGTAGATATGAGTACCACATTAAATCAGATGGTCTATCAATGGCTAATAAAACAGTAAGTTCTCTCCAATAATTAAATAAATATTTAAACGATTCAGTTGTTAAGTGGTAACAGGAGAAAATGTCAAAACATTTTTGGCTGCAAATATTCTGGGCTATAAAAAGAATTCTCAGATATTTTCTGCTAATACCTATGTCTCATCATCGAGATATTTTTATTTTTATTTTTTGTTATTAGCACAAAACCATAGGTTTATACAGCTTACCATTGAGATAATCCAACATTAATTATTCCCTTCACCATTTAATTACTCAATTTCGATTCGAACGAAAATTGTTAATCTACTCAAGGCATTCCAAAAAAACTTTTAGGTGGATACACCAATTAAGAATTTCATCACAGCGTGTAGTGCACGTCGAAAGAATGAAACTTAATTCTATTTAGATACTACATTTTCGATGAAATTTCTACAAATTTCGAAAATAAATACAATTATTTGTAACGAAATCCATTTTTATTATTCTTTAAATATCAATTCTTTAAATATCATCATTACATTCCTTTTTTTTCTATCAACTTACTATTTATTCATGTATTTACAATATTTACAATTTGATCAATTAAATTAAATCGAATTCTGGAAGACTGAACAATTGTTCTATCTAGAATATCGGATCTACAATTAAATAATACTGAATTATAACAATAATTATTATTATATAAAAAATAGATTTTCTTCAGATCGCGATGGCATTTAAAAGTCCTTGAAATTTGTAGGGATCAAGCTCAGAGTTATTAATACACTTTGGGGATCCCAAAAAAGTAAAGGCCCCTAGAGGCCCCAAGGAACTTCAAACGATGCGTTTTCTTTAAAAACATACCATGAAAAAATTTGAATAATATAAGTTTTTGGTGATTCACGGTACTCAACACAAATACTCTATTTTCATCTCATTGTGCATTCTTTTCCACTCTCAAATGAAAAAAAGCCAAAAGCCTGAGGTAAGTGTTCTCATTGAGGTATTGCACAACATCTGAGAGAAGTAATTCGAATAGTTCCTCAGGCCATCTCTGAATCATTCACAGAATGCATCACCCATTAATTGATTAAAACCCATCTACGACTCTTTCTCCTCACTGACCGCGCGTTTGTAAACAAAAACGTCCTTATGATCACAAACAGTGAAGCTCTTCAAATTCGGTGTACTACTAGTCTGAGAAATGATCTTCTTAGCCGAAGGAATGCAGTCCACAGTTTTTCTCCTATTGACATTGGTGTCTAATGGTCGTTTCCACCTGATGCCCTTCCTTCTTCTGTCACTCCCCATTGATCCCTGACGTCTGATCAGAAATTTCGGAACAGCTCTTACTTTCGGCGACTCAGTAATATTTCTGATACTACTGGAGACATCATTGAGCTCTGGCAGATGCTCTTGAGAGAAGGCAGAGTTGAAGAAACCCTGGGACTCTTCACTCGGTCCATCCTGGGATTCACTTCGAACAGTGATGTAAGGCGGAGGACTCTGAATCGATAATGAATGGACGTTTATTGAGTCACCGTTCTCCTTTGTATTCGAATACGTCAATGTACTTTCTTCGAGATTTGTAGCACTTGGCCAAGGTCGAATGTTCAATTGCGTTTTCTGGACAAATGGGAGAAATCTCTTCTTCTCGGTCTTTGGGGTCAATTTCGTGGATTTCTTCTGGGCCCCCGACACAGACTGTCCTTCATTCTCGTTAAACTCGTGGATATCCAGTGGTATAACTGTCTCTGGGTAATTCCAAGAGACTTTCGAGGCTGAAGGACCACTGATGATCTGCCTGGAGCAAAGGAATTCACGTGATGATTTGTTTGATTTTACGACTTTTAAACTAGTATTTTTCTTTTGTTTAGTAAATGTTTTTTTTTGCAAATGAATTTCTGCAATTTAAACGAAAAATGTGAAATATGATAAATACAGTGAATGTGGAATTATTATTTTTTTTTTATTTCTTTATCCTTTGGTCTTACCGACGCAACTACTCGGTTTGAGACCTACACTTGCCGCCCTATCTTTCCTCTCTTTTTTGCGGCCCATGGGCCGACTTTTCTAATCTGTACCGCATTTGTCCGAGGACTAAGGGAACCATGGAAACCTTAGCCAGTACAGTCGGCCGATAATGTAGAGCTCCAGTGTACCCCTCTGTCACACTGACGAGAGGCGCACACTGGGTCCCTACACCCGTGCCTACCGCTCAGCAATTTTTGGTACGAGCGACGGTGTTCCTAAACGGCCACCCATCCAAGTACTAACCAGACTCAACGCTGCTTAGCTTGGATGTCCGTCGGAGCAACACCTCGCTCGCCCAACCATTACTGTCGGTGAATGTGGAATTATTTCCAGGCTAATAAATTTTTGGTTTTAATGAATTCATAATTATTGGCCATGTTAAATTCAACTTCTTATTGTGATTTGCCACTTCGTTACTGAATTATTGTTTGTAAGAGAGAAAAGACTCACCGCTTGCCATTGAGGGGACTGTCATTCGAATGTGTTGTTAGGCTTGCGGTAGATGTTCTCGGGGTGGGGGCTTGCTGCTCAGACTCTTCCTCTTCCGTTATTTCTGGCAGGAACATTGTTTGTTTTTCTTCGGGTACCCTGGAATTGAAATTTAACATGATTCAAGTTTCATTCTATCAACCAGATGATCAATTTCTTTTTTTAATATCAAAATTACAAGTTGAGATTCAGAATTAGAAAGTATATTTTTAGTACTCACATCATATTGGCGACACTGCCACGATACGTCTTACGTTTATACCCAGCAGCGGCTTCAGTATAAGGTAGTATGAGATCCTCCGAGTCCCAGTAGATATCTTTGACAAGAGGCGGACACCGATTCATCAACGTATCGACACCAAGATAAGAGACCTTGGTGTGTCTGTCAATGAGCCAATTCAATTCAAAGTCCTCATCATCGTCGCCGAAGGGGTTTATCAGTTGCTCGGCAACCTGAGGTAATGACAAAGTGAAAGGATCATTATGTGAAGATTAAAGGGTTAACGAAGAAGGCAGTGCGGAATACCTTTAATAATCCCATGTAGAAGAAAAATTGGAGAATCGTGAAAATTGGTAAATACTGATCGAGCTCCATTTGAAAAGGCTTCTCGGTGCCTTCAATGTATTGTCTGCCTATCAGAGCAACTACGAAGAAACTGTATGTGGCAAGAGTAACAACTTGCGTATAAACTAAGGGAATTGATACCCAATCGTAACTCCAGAGAAGTCCACATTTTGAACGAAAATCATTGAACTCCTGAGAGAAACGAATAAAATTAGTAATTATTGAATTTATTCGATTGACTCACGAGTTTAATCAAATAATGAAGTGGTCCAGAACAGGAAATCCGTCCAGAGCAGATGGGTTTATGGATTACTTTGCTAATATCTTTGGTAGAAATAAAAAAAAAACATTTTTTGTAGAATATTTTATAAACTACAAAAAAAGTTTTCTCACATTTTTCACTAAACCCAATAGTTTAGCAGATATTTGCGAAATAATTCGCGAGTAAATTTTCGATTTACCCATTTATTATTATTAATTTCCAAATTATAGTTGAAAAGTTGAAATAGTAGATTATGTCACCAGGGCAATAAAGTATTAATTGACGAATGTGATTATAATCCTCGCCTTCGGCTCGGATTATAAAGCCACATTCGTCAATTAATACTTTATTGGCCGTTGAACATATACAATTTTTTGTTACGAGGCCCGAAAACCGCGTTCTAACCGAACGAAGTGAGGTTAGAAACGCGGTTTATCGGGCCTAGTGACAAAAAACATTTTTTGTTTTAATTTCACAGATATTTAAAAAATAGTTGATGAAAAAAATTTTGTCACAAGGCCCGATAAACCGCGTTTCAAAAAATAACAAAAAATTGTATATGTTCAACGGCCAATAAAGTATTAATTGACGAATGTGATTATAATCCTCGTCTTCGGCTCGGATTATAAAGCCACATTCGTCAATTAATACTTTATTGCCCTGGTGACATAATCTACTATTTCAGACTCATCTTATTTCTGATCTTCATCACTTGGATTTTCAATCGTTAATTATCGTTATTATCTAGTAAATTTACCTCCATAATAATCTTTAATCCCTGAGCATCAGGAAGTCTATGAGTACGTCTTGCCTCTTTCAGTAAGTTGATAAACCACGTGCATGGTATCCAATAAGTATTAAATTCTACACTAGGTACTGACAGGAACAATTCAAGTTCTAACGAAGTCATAAAGCCCGAATCAACAACATGATCCAGCGTTGGAAATCGACGTTTTACAGCAGAACTAATGGATCTCAGGACCAGTATCAGTGACAGATTGAGGTAGCGCATTAATGATCTACGTAGCATGCGACCATAATCGTCATTGCCCGTCACGTACAAGGCGACACTGTGCATTACTCTTAAACAATCAACTTTGTAATTAAAGGTGGATGATGGATATTATCCTATTATCGTATTCAGACATTAAATAAATCTAGAAATTATTTTGTGAATATCGAGTAATACCGAACAGGAGATAAATTAACCCATTTATAAATTCAACAGATGTTTCACTTGATGAAGATGTTTATGTCTCAATGTAAATATTATATAGGCTTCTTTCAATTTTCAATACTTACTTGTCCGGCCAGGGTATCGCCATGTACTGCTGCCACCATCGTGCTGCTACGTATGCCACGTAAAATCCGAGGACAAAACTCAGAGGAATGAGACTTACGAAGGTATCACAGTAGACAACCAACAGTTCAAATTTCCTAGAAAATATAATATAATATTAATGAATATTCGAGCTCATTCTTAATCAATTTGAGACACAGAAATCCTAGTTGATTTTAAATGGCTATAAACCTTGAAAAACTAATTAACGATTTGTCATGAGGAATGAGAATAATTGACTGATTTCTCACCTTTTGTAGTTGTCATTAAACAAATGTCGATAAATGGCGGAAATAACACCAAAGAGTATCAAAAATAACAATAATTCTCTGTAGATTAATTTGTAGAGGGAACCCCTCCACATGAACAACAATCGGGTGAATCCACCGCTGGTTGAGCTTGCAACCTCGTACTGATATGATACAGTCATATTTACTAATTACCCGATTACTATTTTCCATTGAGTATCGATACAATTCCTTGTATCGAGGTTTCATCGTTAAACAATGCAACTGCAATTTCCATTTCATCCTGATAATAGCATCCGTGAATTTTTAATGATTCTGCTAATCTCAATGTTCATCTGCGAATGAGAAAAAATAGTAAAATTAATAGATTTTCATGTTTTTAAATTAATTCATGAAATTATTTTTGTGTAAATGGTAGAATTCAATTTCAGAAGGATTTCAAAAATTTTCTTAAATATCAGAATTTAAATTTTCGACGGGAAATGATTCTTTACAAGTTCCAAATTTTTCAAAAAATAATCGAGTGAATGAAATTGTTCTCTACATACTTCTCCACTTTCTATGTCTTATCATTTGGAACAAAAAAGAAAAAAAAAATGAGAGTTTTACTCGTTGTATCACCCATCGAGTTTTTTCATACCTAGCCATTGTCGAGTTTATGTAGACTGTTTCAATCCAATATACAGTGTCATATACGCTAGACAAGTTCCAGTGGCGCGCAGTGTGCGCGCTGTCTCGTGGGCATTTTACGCAACTCTCTGATGGCCGCTTCAGCTGTCACTCATATGTTTACATGTTATCATTCGTTACATTAAGTTTTTTTTTCTAATTCATACAAGCATTATACAATGTCAAATGAGTCTGATAATTAGAATTGTCTTTTAAGAGGTCGATTTGTCGGCCTTCCATCCAAAATCAATCAGTAAAGATACAAAATTACTCAAAATAACGTGAGAGAACTCATCGATGGAAATAATAGACGTATCTGTGGATCAGTGATTTAACATTTCTTCCTTTGAAATATTTAATTATCTCAAGAATGAGATATTTTAGGGAAAAATGTCAAAAGACGCTTTTTGTAAAGAATTTAATGAACCAGAAGGTAAATGTTAAGAAAGGCTCCCCCACCTACGTGGCTATGTGTTTTGGGGTACAGAGGCCACATGTGGGGGGAGGTCTTCCTTTACATTTACCAAAAAAAGTTGAAACACTAATTTTTGAAGTAAACAAAATCATCGGTAATAAATATCGAATTATCTCGGTAATGGGTCATTTTGGAAGAAAATGTCAGATAATCTTTTTTGTTTGAAATTTCCTGCTCTATAAAAAAGGTTTTTTCACATTTTCCTCTAAATCCACTTGTTTTCAAGATAAATGGAATTTATTCGAAATATTTTTCATTCCTTTCAGCTTCCCATGGACGATTTGGGAATGTGTAAAAATATACTCCAAGATTATTTTCAGCATTGTTAAAACAATTCACAACCCAACAATTACGTTTTGACATTTTCTGTGGAATTTATGGTGAATTTTCTGTGGGCTCCATAATACACATTTCGGTAGTAAACAGACTGACTGGCCCCCAAAGAGTTGCTACCGTAGGCCACCCGGTGGCACCACCCGAGCTACTTGTCTAGCGTATTGTTCCCTTCATGGATTTTCAATTCACCGTATATGTATGGATGAATGTAACAATCCATATTATAAAAGGAGATGTTACGGTAAAATCGTATCGAAATCGAAATTATCGAAAAACACTCGAAAGTCGAATGGATAATAGTATTGATATTAGTGATGACGTACATCCGGTAAACAAATGAAGGCGCAGGCGCGCGAAGCGCGCACTAAACTCAGAAAACATATGCTAGTCCATATTATAAAAGGAGATGTTACGGTAAAATCGTATCGAAATCGAAATTATCGAAAATATCTCGAAAGTCAAATGGTAAATAATATCGATATTGGTGATGACGTACATCCGGTAAACAAATGAAGGCGTAGGCGCGCGAAGCGCGCCCTAAACTCAGAAAACATATGCTAGTCCATATTATAAAAGGAGATGTTACGGTAAAATCGTATCGAAATCGAAAATATCGAAAATATCTCGAAAGTCGAATGGTAAATAATATCGATATTGATGATGACGTACATCCGGTAAACAAATGAAGGCGCAGGCGCGCGAAGCGCGCACTAAACTCAGAAAACATATGCTAGTCCATATTATAAAAGGAGATGTTACGGTAAAATTGTATCGAAATCGAAATTATCGAAAAACACTCGAAAGTCGAATGGTAAATAATATCGATATTGATGATGACGTACATCCGATAAACAAATGAAGGCGCAGGCGCGCGAAGCGCGCACTAAACTCAGAAAACATATGCTAGTCTCTTCTATAAAAGGAAGAGCGAGCGATAATCTCGAATGGGAACTCGAATCTCGAATCGAAACTCGAACCTCGAATATCGAATGAAGAAATGATAATCGGGTTCAGAGAGAATGCCGAGAGATGGCACTATAACGAAACGGTGCGAATTACAAAGTGTATTTCTATTTTAATCGCAAATAAGTGACAAGCATATTATTTTCACTGTTTATTCTGTTCATTATGAACAAAAGAACCAAACAGGGGAATATTTTTTGCCTTATTTATCCTTATATAGAAGGAAGAACTAGCGAGAATCTCGAAACTCCAATAAAACTCTCGACTAAAATGCGAAAAGAACGAGAGATTGAGATTAGAATACGTGCTTATAATTTTTGTTGTGTAGCAATATTTGATTAATCTATTAAATTGTTAAAAATTAATGTGAATAATTAAAAAAGAGTGAGACGATATCGAAGAAAGAACAAATACGAGGATTGGCGATTTTTATGCACAATTTCTCATGCTCTAAAAGTGAGGTTATTTTCGTTTTTTTTCAGTATAAATCTTGAAAGAGTGTTCAAGAGCCGAGATTACGCCTCCATAATTTTTCTAATTGAAAAAATTGTTTTGGAATATTTTTTCATTTTTCATTCATCCAATTATCAATCATTATCAAATTGAAAAAGTTAGACGATATCAAGGAAACAACTAGCGAGAACATTGAATATCGAATCGAATAACTCCCAAAAGTGGAATTGAAATTTATTGGCGCGAGAAAATAATACTGAAGAGAGTACGCATGTAATTAGAATTTTTATAGGAATTCTCTTGATAATCCTCATAGAAATGCACGCGTGTTACTATATCGGGCTTCGTACATCAATGCCCCTCAAATATCTTGTTTAAATCGTGGGGAATAGAAAATCTGAAGTACAAGATGATACAAAACCTTTTTGTTTGAATTATGTGAATGATGAGAAAAATCAATAATTCTATTCCCGTTTCATTTGCTGAGGGGTTTCCATCATACAATTAGCTGAGTGGATTGCAACAAATATTCCGTATTTAATCTGGTTGAAGATTGATTAATTTGCAGTGGAGATATAACTCAATTTTCTTTTATTTTTGCTTCCGAATGGAAGCATTGTCATCGACCCATTTTTACATTTTCTAATTTTGGCTGGAAATTATGTAGAATGGTCTGAAACGTAAAAATACGAAGTTTGGAGCCAATGTCTGTCTGTTCGCGTGTCCACTCGGGGGTCACTTTTTCTTAAATTGACCAATTAATTGAGAAAATCATTTCCGAAAAATCTGAAATTTTGTCAGATTGTTGGTATTAGTTGGAGCTATTGAGTAGTTTCTGAGCAATAGTGATTTGTTGAAATGACCAAACCTATTCGTTTTTTTTTCAAAATCTTCGTCTCGTCATCTACTATCTGAATTAACCAGGATATACCGGTATATATCGGTCGATGCAAAGTTTTAGAGATATGGTCAATTTTCTGTTTTTTGCGAAAAATTCTTATAAACACGCTAACTTTTGAAAAAATGAAGATATCAACGTGAGATTTGACATGAAGGTGACTCTCATGATTGTCATGTTTGGTATTTAAAATCAGCTCAATCGGACAGATGGTTCTGGAGATATTCAACTTTCTAGATGTGAAATGCAAAACATTTACTATAATAATACGCAAAAAGAATTGAAAGGACCATTCGGAAGCGCTCCATCAATTGATTGATGGCAAAAAAAAGCGCACATGTAAAATTAACAAACTCCACAACCGCAAATCTGTAGTTACAAATCTATAGCCGCATGTCACTGCCGCCTACTTGTTTTTTATTATTACAAAATTATCTATAGAAAATTAATTTTGACATTATTTCTGTCGTCAGTCATTACCGAAATGATTCAATAATCAACATCATGATGAATATATTTTCCTGAGAACAGACAATTTTTTAAAAATCTACAAATATATTTTTTCATGTATAAAATCGTTTTTTAATATTAATTTTGAATATATATACTTTATAAATAGTTGAAGGCCTGAAATGGTAATTTTGGCGTCAGCATCTAAATCCAAATTTCTCATCATTTGAATCAGCCAAATTCTCAACTAAACTCATGAGAACCGATTTCACGCATCTGACCTTAGAAATTCTCTTTTACCAGTACTCACGTGCCTTCAAGAATCCCAGTTAAATTGATGTCTATCTGAAATAGACAAAACGGAAGAAGCAATGAAGCGAAAAGAATCGCCAAAGGTGACAATTGTGTCGTCAAGCGTAGATTTATATATTTGTTTGGCGAATAATGCATTTTGGCAGTTGCGCCAGTTGCACCGTCGTTGATAAATATAACCAGGGACCCCCAACTGACACTGTCTGGTTAGTATATACCTTATACATGATCTTTTTTGTAAACCTTTAATTTAACAAAAAATGACACATTATCCAGATATTCTCCTGTACCTTTTAGCACTCGACTACTGCAATTCAACTCTGGATATCATTTACGTAAAAATGATGAGAGGAAGAAGTGCAGACTGAAGCTATCAAGCCATCGACTGGACCAATAAGCATTTGCCAAGTTGGAGAAATAAACAAATGTTTTTTAACACAAGTACATGTGCACTTCAAATAGAATATTTCTCGGATTTCCGGCAGAATTATTTATTCTTCTCTCTCGAACGTCAAATAAACTTTTTGAATTATCTCTTTTCATAAAATTTAAAGTCAAATGAGATGAGTTCACTTAACTTTACAACAAGTCTATAGTAAATATCCTCTGATATTTCTTTCTAAAATCACTCATCATTGAGATTATTCAATTTTTTGCTACATTTGTTTATATTAAAAAATCATTGTTAACAATAAAATTTATCAAGAATTTTATCTTTTTTAAAAATGAAAATTAAAAACAATAATATCTTTATGATAAAAGAAAATGAGTCGATAAAGAAAATATTAATTTATGTTCATAATTGTTAAGTTAATAATTAAAAATAATTTAATCACCATTTTAATAATTTTTCAACGCAATTACATTTTTTACATTTTTTTGATAAAATAAAAATAATTATTGCGCACTAATTTGCATGAAGAAGCACAATTTTCTGTGTCGCACTTTTAATCACAGTCAACACAATTATTCGAGGTATGAAATTGCATACAAGTGTTCAACTCGAATGCTCAACGGAGACTGTGTGTGGTATTCAGTTATCCCTTTCAGTTTGTTTCCCTCTCACGGTAAATCTGCAAGTCCAAACTTTCTTGTAATTTCTGCAGACTGCACCGTATTATCTAGAGTTGTGAATATATGGCAGAGACCCAAATTTACCAATGTCAAGTGCACTCCAAGATTTTAGTTGGTGTTGAGAAGTTTATCTTCAAGTGGCGAGTCATTTTGCAAGAATTTCGATAATTAGTGCGTCACTAATTACGCATTAAGGTGTAGGATTTTAAAACAATGTCATGTTTTACATGAGATTCAATTTTTTTTTATTTATAAATATGAAATCATTAATTAGTGAAGTGGTAAATTGAAATGAAGAGGATTTTTTTTTTTGAGAATTTTCTTAGCTTTAGAAAAAGTTTCTTAATGTTTTTTTTTTTAAAAATCGTTCATTGAGTTGCAACTATTTTTCTTTGTTAATTAATTAGTTGATTATTCGAAAAATGAGTAATGTTATAGAAATTAAATAATTAATTAACTTAATTTTATAACGAGAGATTGTTTGAATTTTCGATTATTAAAAAATGAATAATTTTGGTTTCAACTGAATTCACTAAACTGGATTATTTTCTATTTTTAAGATTAAAAACTCAATTCTAAAGGATTGAAATCGAAACCATTTGAGATTTATGTGTCAGCCGCATGTGATGTAATCAACCCAGTTCGCAAGGTCTTGGGCAATGACTGAATGCCAGAGAAAATGTAATGAAAAGGTGCGGTCATTCGAAAATTCGTTCGATGCATTTCCTCATAGGAACGAACAAAAATATCGCACATTTTAATTTAGTAAGTGATCAAATTGTTTATTTAAGTTTCCTAAGGATGATGAAAATTGTGAATTCCAGTGGAAAAAAATCTCTTGTCTACGAAATACATTTTTACTATGAATCGAATGCTCAAACAAGAAATTAAAATTGTTCCAAATTAAATGTCAATTTTACCTTTTTTGTAGATGGAAAAATTTCCTACAAAAAATATTTTGATAAATTTTTGTCTAAAACTACTCATTCCTGCGATTATTGCTTCATTAACATAATCATTTTTTTTTTATTAGCATGAAAGCATTGGTTTATATAGCTTAACATAAATTTGAATATTCGCGCATTATCGATCAAACCAATGACTATAATGACTCACGTAGTGCCTTCTTTACCCTCACCACTTTGGACGGGTGGGTCTAAAACTGGCACATCTGCACCCCTAGGTACTTAGCCGACAATTACACTAATTAAAAAAATGGTCTTATGTAGGTGATTGTACAACGTTAGTATATGATTGTACGAGGTGAAATTTTGTTAGTAGATTCATCAATTAGCTGCAATTAATTAATTAATTTCAGGCATGATGCTGGCCGACAAGAAATCAAAAATTGTTCAATTAATTGTCAAAAGGGGTCTATTTCATCGGAAATCGTTAGTAGATTTCAAGTTTTATAATTTCATCGTTTGTAGATGCATTGTTAGTTAAATAACTGTAAATAAACAATTGTCGTTAAGTATCCGCCCTTAAGCGATCAACCTGTATGGTCTCTATATTATCGACGATCATATCTGATAGATATTATTTATAAATGCATCATGCGGTTCAATTGACTATAATTATTCATCTTCATTCATCAATAGATGAATGTAACATAATTGACTATTAATGAATGACAATAGATGAATGTAACATAATTGACCTTTTGTCAAACCAATGTTCCAAGTTTGTGGTCAAAGACCTTTTTTGTAGAAAATTTTGTTACGTACAAAAAAAGTCTTTTGACATCTTCCTCTCAATTCACTAGTTTCAGAGATATTCCCAAAATCAACTCTCTTGTGCTTGTGTCTCCCCTCTGCATGTTGTGTTGTCATTTGTGCTGATTCAAGCCATCCAATCACACATCAGTCACACAATTTTGGTATTAAAAAAAAAAATAGAGTATTCAAAAGAGAAACGGAAATAATAAGACAAACAAAAAGTTTTGGTCGATTTTAGAATTAATTTTATTAAGAAATACTCTACACTTATTTAAATGCCTTATCATATTTTTTTGCTTTTTTGTATGTTTTTTTTTATGGTAATTATTGTTCATAGCGCTGTCCTATTCACTACTTAGAGGCAAGCTTCACTAACACATCTTACATCATCTTAAAATTAAAAGTAATATATCCTTAAAACACGATTTATATTTTTTAACTAAATGTCCATTTGAATTTATTTATGCCATACTTAATTTTTCCTCCATATTGTTTAATCGAACGTAAATACTTGGGGTATCGCGAGATAAAGAAATTTTAATTAATTCAATTGTCTGATCAATTTGACAATTAAAATGGAAAATTAATGGAGATGATTGATTCGTGATTTGGAGACATTTTTGGAGGAAAATTTGGAAATGAGATCAGATTATTTCGCGGATATCTCTGAAACGGAGGGGTTTATCGAAAAATGTCAACGAACCTTTTTTGTAGAGAAATCAATTCGCGACAAAAAAGGTCATTTGATATTTTTCTTTAAACCCACTAATTACCGAGATAAATGCATAATTAACGAAAGATGTCCAAAAATTGAATTTTTGAGTGCCAAGGATCAATTATGCAATTATCTCGGTAACGAGTGGGTTGAGGATAAAATGTAAAGAGACCTTTTTTATATAGAGTATAAAATTATCAATAGGAAAGATCTCTTGATATTTTGTTGTTAAACAATTAGTTAACAAGATATTTACGAAATAAACTGTATGAAATTGACTTATCTCTATTAGACTGATTATTAATTAATTTTTTTCTCATTTATGGAACTGTACATTGAAGAAAAAAATTCATCTGTCAGGCTATTCGAAGACTTTGACCACAGATACGTATTTGTATTCAATAACTATTTGTTTTTCAACTCTCTATATATAAAATTCATTGACACATTAATTGAGTAATTGATTTTTTCTTCTTCCATGGAAAAAATTTAGTATTTGGACAAAAAAAATATGAGAAAATTTTTAATCGAGTGTTCTCATGTGTGAGGGTTTAACATGTGCACTTTCATCGTTTTATTCTATAATTGTTTTTGCTCTTTGTTCAGTGGAGTGTCACCTCTTTGTTAGAGAGACAAAAGCCTTGTAAGAAATAATACAAATAAAAAAATATGAGTAAATAAAATGGAAAAAAACAGAATATATTTAGACGAGTCCAACGAAACGAAGAAATTCCACGAGTTTTGATAATTTAGATCGTTTTCGTAGAGTCGTATGAATTAACCACAGAGCGTGGTTTTTTTTTTTGGGGACAGTGGAAATTGTGGACTTTTTTGGGGAGGAAGATATAAATTTCGTGATTAATTTGGTGGTTCGAAAGTTTAGATCAATTTATCTCGGTAATTAAGGGTTTTAGAAGAAAATATTAAGAGACCTTTTTTGTAGAAAATTTTCTCCTCTACAAACAAGATCTGACATTTTCCTCTAAACCTACTCGTTCTCGAGATAATCTTCTAATTACTAAAAGGTACTAGATTTGAATAATTTCCATTACTTCGCAATTAGAAATTGAGAAAAATCCTCAAAAGTAAATTGAATGAATTTTTCTGATTGATACAAAAATGTCAATATTAGGCATACAATAGGCTATACAATGAAATTGTTATATCCTCTCAAATGCTATAACAAAGTCACTGTGACAACGCACGAATTTTTGTAATCTCTCATCAATTTTATCTCGTTCATTACTATTTTTCTTGGATTTTAAACTATTCAATTTGTACACTGAATATGTGAAAGCATTTTTACACTACTTCATGATTACCTTGAGAGTATTCACGATGTACTTGAGTGTGTGAACTAATATAATTTGACATTTGGATATTTATTTTGTTTATTGATTCGAGGACCCAGTTATTATTATTGAATTGAGTGATAAATTGATTAAATGAGATGTTTTCAATGAATACCTTTGATACTAATGAAGTTATTGAAATTATTGAAGAGACCTTTTTTGTAAATCTTCATTTTCTCTACAAAAAAGGTCTTTACAAAAATTTTGATATCTGCATCAGAATCAAAGATATTAAAAAAAAAAGTGAATTATTCTCATTTTACATGTTTACAAAAAGTCAATTAAAGTAATTAATAATAGTTAATTGATTAAATATATTACTCTACAAGTACTCAATGCGGGAGGTAAAAAATCCAGAAGAAATCTACTGCTAATATATTGATAGAACTGTCGACAATTATCATGTTTTTAATTAAATAAATAATTTAAAAAAAAAAAATTCCCTCGACAATTTCCTCATTTTGTGGTGCAATCTGGACCTCATCAGAATAATAAACCATCCACGAGAAGAATATCCAACTCGAATACAAAATAATCTCATTAAACTTGTTGTTAATCGACTTAAAAAAAAAAAAATGGAAGATAATGATGTTAACAATCGCACACGGACCCTCTTAAATCAATAATAATAATAATCAAAAATTATCGGGAAAAAAAACTTTTACACGGGGGATGAAATACAGGGATTTTCACCAAATGCAACCACATCATGAAAATCGATGTGATTAAAACAATCAAAGTTCGATAATTATCCTTCCGAGAATGCAGGAGAAAATGCTCGATAATATGCTCCGAAATGAGCATGGCATCGAAGATGAGCACATTTTTACCCCTTTGATTTCTCCGTCAACACAACGAACGCGAATGGAATTGCTTTTATTATTTATAGTGTTTCCACATTCCACATATGTACAATTGCGACCGAAGATCACCCGTTTATTAATTTTAATGCTGTAGAAGTTAATCCTGTTTAAATTTAAATAGAACTAAAAATTGAATAGATCCACTACATGTATCTGTATATAATTCGACAAAAGTAATTGTCGATAATATAGAGACCATACAGGTTGCTCGCTTAAGGGCGGATATTAAACGACAATTGTTTATTTGCACTTATCTAATTAACGATGCATCTACAAACAATGAAATTATAAAATTTGAAATCTACTAACGATTTCTGATGAAATAGATCCCTTTTGACAATTAATTGAACAATTTTTGATTTCTCGTCGGCCAGCATCATGCCTAAAATTAATTAATTAATTGCAGCTAATTGATGAATCTACTAACGAAATTTCACCTCGTACAATCATGTACTAACGTTGTACAATCACCTACATAAGACCATTTTTTTAATTAGTGCAATTGTCGGTTAAGTACCTAGGGGTCACATCTGCTAATGATGGCACAGGAAGTGTGACGGTAGCGCCGCGTAGTAGCACAGTGAGGAACTGAGAATAGTAGATTCCGTTACCTTCCGAGAAAATTATCGACCGAAGAACAGAATAGTAGTGCCCTCTATAATTTTTTTTGTTAAACACAATTTTTCACAGTTAGGCAGATGGGGACAGTTGTTCACAAAAGAGTCGAAGCAGTGGTACTCATGCTCAAACCAAGAGGAGAGGGCACATGCCCAGAATTTTGGTCAATTCCTCTTTATCATTGATATCATTTTTTTTTTTTTTGCTACTTTAAGATCAATATTATATATTTAATTATGCAAATTAATTATTAAATTATTGATTATAGTTATGATTTATTCATGTTTAGTTTTTTTTCAGTTTCATAAAAAGCAATCGGCGATTGTTATTGACTTTCCCGTTACTAACTATTGTGCAAATCGTTATAAACCCTCTCCACAATGCGGATTTAAATTATAATGTTAAATGAATCAAATTAATTTCTTGATTTTATGATTGATTTTTATCCATCGCATTATTTGAATAAATGTGGACGTTCGCATGAAAAGGGCCCACTTTGTCGCATTTAGTTTCCGAGATATCTACGTTTTTGTGTTCACATCTCCCATTTAAGCCCATGTTAAATTATTTCTTTGATATTCAATAGAGACGTCATTTTCTACGATTTTGGGGTCATTCCTGGCTTCAAACGAGGGGAATCATATCAAGGAAAGGGTAGTATGCATAAGTCCAATACCGCCAAAGTGGGCCCTTTTCATGCGGACGTCCACAAATAATCAAAAATATGTTTACGGTACATCACAAACAAAAAAAAATAAATTATTAAGGCACTACACCCCTTCCACTTCTATAGCGGTGATTTGAATTAATAACAATGAACGAAAAATATTCATGTAGGTTATCAACAGTAGCTATGCCCTTTTGTGATTATGATTTTTTGCAATAGATAACAAATTTAACGAACAACCGAAAAGAAAGGGGCGTAAGTGCTCGAGTTATACCTCTTTATGATAAATTCTCCTTCACATAAATTAGAATATTACTAGCAAGGATGAAAGAGAAGGGGCGCATGTCCTGGTCATACACTTCCTTAGTGTTTATCCATTGGACTTACGTCAACTTGGCATTTCGAAACAAAGTTCACAAAAAACCTCTCATAGGAGTAGGAAAATTCTATTCCGAAGGGAAAAAAACGCTTTTTTGATATCGTAAGAGAAAAATCTGAACATAATGGCACTTACGCTCCTTTAACTTTAAAGTGATGGTATAAAAAAAAGTTATCTTCATTGTGTTTCTTTAGTATTTATTATTTTTTATTTATTAATAGTTTTCTCCGAGGCTGTTTTTGTTCCATCTTTTTTCATTTTTTTTATATCCAATCATGCTCGGCAATTGAATGTCATATTCATCAATTTTTTACGTGGACACGTCTTACTTCCATTACCTAGGCTATATCATATACGTGGCCAAGTCTAAACTCATCGGGTGTATCAGCGGCACTGGCTAGTGTCGCGATAGATACAGCCACCCGACCTTTTTTTAAACGCATTTACATCTCTGCATATTTCAATCAATTACTAATGATTGAATATTTCACATCAGCTATCGCAGTAATAATTTGCACCGTTATTGCACGTTTGCCCTCGCCAATAACACCAAATCCACCCTTTTCCTGCCCATACAATATCAATTGAACAAAGAGAGCTGAAATATAAATTCCAACGGAATTATAATTCTGTCACCCCCGGCTATTAACCCGCAAAAAGAAAAGAAGTGGAATTGAAGAAATCGATAATGTAATATCCGTCTTTATTATATTTTAAAAATTTTTCGTATACATATTTTCACACGAAATAATATTTATTTCGCCTTCATATCAAACATAAACTCCACAATAAAATGCAGAATGGCATTTTTAACGCTCTGGAATTTTTTGGACATCCGGCGATCGACCTGGCAACCAGAAATTTTCCCTTATCCTGCAGAATTTGAAGGTGACGTGCATCGATCACGCCACCGTCAAATTCTCCCCTCCATTAATAATTTCAACCCCACCTAATTTCTGCTACACCCAAAATCAAAAATTAACGGCTTCTATTCTGAAGAAAGAAGCCTCAGTCGCGAATAACCTGTGAAACCGTCAGTTTCACAGGCCCACCCTTAACATCTTTCTTATACTTAATCAATTCTCGTTAATTCAAATTCTGGATCACAGCCCCGGCTCCAAAGAAAAGATTTTCGATTACTCATAAATCATTGGTGGTTCCAAAACGTATTCGATCGCCGCCTGTCCTCCGGAGAATTTCCAGAAGCGATTATTTATAGTGAAATATAACTTCTGTATACATCTGAGTCTTACGCACCGACATTTGCGTCGGGTTACTCTGACAATCGCGTCGCGCCAATATCCAAAAGAGCATTCGTGGCTCCAAACGCTCTGGACTTTGTGTGTGCGTAATTAGTCTAAAAATCCGTGGTACAACATCTAATTATCTTGACCAAGTGATACGATTTACCATCCTATTTTCGTCTGACCGGGGAAGTATCTCATACCCCAACTAGGCCGTATTTTTACCCCCAGTGTGAGTAGCGAAACATTGTCTCCACACTGTTATAAATTTCAATTCTATAAAATCCTGTTTTTGATCGTTTAAAATACGTCAATAAACTAAAACCAACATCATTAAAGGACTGCTGTATCGCCTGTAAAAGTCCAGCAACAAATTCAACAACCTGTAAGTAATTTTAAGAATTTTGTAAAAGCTGTATTCATTCAAACTTTCGCGCTCATAAAGCACTCAGTTCAAATCTACTCTGAATACAGACTAATTTTGTAGTAACATTGGCATCTGTAAAACTCTAAATCAAGAATATAAAAAGGTACAGTGTAAAAATTCAATCTGTGTTAAACAACTTTTATTTCAAATTTTTATCCCGTTTATTTTTCCTAACATAACCTCTCGAATCTCAAAACGAGAGAGGAGAAAATAAACTCCGAGCAAGCTGAAGGTAAGACTGATCCAAGAAAAATCTAGACCTCTTCGGGAACGAGTCCATGAGCATCACTCCGACTCAAAACATTTTCGTATCTGTTAGTTCAATCACATTTTTGCATATTAAAATTACGGGGTTTCCCGACCCCTTATTTTGGACATAACAATAAGAAAAAAAAAGCTATTTCAGGGGTATTTGAACCCATGTTCGTCAGTTATCGCCGTGCAAATCCACCATACGCGTTACTTCCCCTTCTCCTACGTTTCCCTTCACCACCAGACTTAAGCCACCGGTTTCCCATTAATGCAATATTAATCAAACGAAAAGAGCTACTTAAAAGGAAATGGCATAGCAAGTACCAAACAGGCCTTCTCTATAGCGAAATGGGCATTTGTCACAAATCTATGTTTCTTCGCCTTTTCATTAAACTACTGATTGAAAATCTCTGAATAAAAAGATCTAGACAAACAGGCCTAATTACTAGTTTGTAACGGCACAGAAGCGTATCTCTACACCCAAGCCTCCTCCATATTTTGTGTTTTGCTCGTCGTATAATGAAAGGAGCGTATGTGCTTGAATTACGCCTGTTTGTAATTTTTTCTTCTTGAGATGAACTAGATCAGCTAAAAATAAAATGGCGTATGTTCAGGAGATACGCTTACTTGGTCCTAACTTTTCGGAAGCATATCCATTTGCCCCTACAATAATTTCTCAATGAGAATCGTTCTTGGGGGGCATACGGAGAAAAAACTTGAGTGAAAAGTACGAGTCTCTTCGGTAATAATGGGGTGACCTTAAAGTAACTCATCAGTGCAATAAAATTTAAAGATTTTTGAAAACTACAAAAAATCGCCTGAAAGTGATATTAGATTTTTTAATCGTAATTTTTTGCTCGATTTAATGACCGTTTAAATTTTTCAAAAAATCAATTTTGAAAAATCAACATTTTACCCAGCGTCTTATGGAAAAACTCATAATTTTTTTCTGAATAAAGATTAAAATCTGAATTTTTCACTCAAAATATGAAAAAAATAATAAAAAATATTGACACTTGTTTCATGAGGTTTATCCGTTTAGTTTTTGTTGATATTAACAATAAACAGTGAAAATTGACGAGAAACCGGAACCGAAATCGACATGGCAACGTCTGCTCGAGTAAAGAGGTTATGGCGTTCACTCCACTCGACTCCCGCCTGTCATTTTAATATCCAGCGTTGCCACGTATATTTGCAAGCTAGTCAACTGAATTACTTTTTATTGATTTTTACTTTTCTAAAAATCGAAAAATGTTATAATTTTCATATTGATGACCTCAATAATTCTTATAAATAATTTAAAAATGAAAACAATAATTTTTGGAAATTGTTTAATTTTTGTACACTCAACGACTTTATGTGTATTGATGAGCTGCTTTGAAGTGTGGGAAAAAATTACGGTAATTTCAAGTGAAAATCGCGGTATGTCACGTACTTTTTCCCCATACCACAAGGTCGCCCGACAATTACTGAACAGACTCGTAATTTTTACTCGACTTTTCTCTCTGTGCAGTGCACTTCATTTCCAAGGTAACAAAAAAACATACACCCCTTTGTTATTACAAAAGACAAGCAGGCGGCAGCGACATGCGGCTATAAATTAGTAATTTCAGATTTGCGGTTGTGGAATTTGCTAATTTTACGTGTGCATTTTCTTTTCGCCATCAATCAATTGATGGAGCGCTTCCGAATGGTCCTTTCAATCCTTTTTGCGTATTATAGTAAATGTTTTGCATCTCATATCTCGAAAGCTAAATATCTCCGGAACTAATCGTCCGATTGAGCTGATTTTAAATACCAAATATTATAATCATAAGAGACACCTTTATGCCAAATTTCAAGTTGATGTCTTCATTTTTCAAAAAGTTAGCGCGTTTACAAGGATTTTCAGTGAAAAACGGAAAAATAACCATATCTCAAAATTTTTGTATGAACGGGTATACATATTTTGATTGATTAAGATAAAAGACATCGAGACGAAGGTTTTGAAAAAAAAAAAAAATCGATTGAGTCGTTTTTGAGATATTCAATAAAATAGATCCACATACAAAAATGAATATCTCCGGAACCACCTTTCCGATTGAGCTCATTTTTAAAATCAAACATGGCAATCATGAGAGTCATCTTCATGTCAAATTTCAAGTTGATATCTCCATTTTTTCAAAAGTTAGCGTGTTTATAAGAATTTTCCGTAAAAAACAGAAAATTGGCCATGTCTCTAAAACCTTGCATTGACCAGTATATATATCCTGGTTGATTCAGATAGTAGACAACGAGACAAAGATTTTGAAAAAAAAGCCAATAGGTTTGGTCATTTCTGAGATATTCACAAAAAACGATTTACAAACAAATCACTATTCCTCAAAAACTACTCAATCGATCGAGCTGAAATTTGGCACAGAATTAGCTCCAACTAATACCAACAATCTGACAAAATTTCAGATGTTTCGGAAATGATTTTCCCAATTAATTGGTCAATTTAAGGAAAAGTGACCCCCGAGTGGACACGCGAACAGATGGACATTGGCTCCAAACTTCGTATTTTTACGTTTCAGACCATTCTACATCATTTCCAACCAAAATTAGACAATGTAAAAATAGATCGATGACAATGCTTCCATTCGGAAGCAAAAATGAAAAAATTATGGCGTTTACGCCCCTTTCAATCTACGGTGACGAGAACAGTTCACGTTAAATATAATAAAAGGTCCACTCATTACCACTATTGTATGACATGGATTATATTAATTTCACTAGAGTGTTAGAATGTAATTTTAAGTTTTCAAAATAATAATCAACATTGGGAGAAAATTCCCAAGTCCCTTCAAGATGTTAACCTTTTTTTTGTTCGAAAAGGAAAAGCTGATTACTTCAGTATTAGCGTCGGAGGCCTTTGTTGTTAATTTATGGCTGCCAAGTGCTCTGACGAGTTTTCTGGCGTCTTTTACGACGTCTGATGGGGGCACAAAAAAGGGCGGGGATTTTTCCCAAAGGGGAGGAAGTTGTCAACCAGGTAAATCGGGGAAAATTTGAATAGTATGCGTCAACTCATCCAATCGGGTTTTGCTTACGATTGGACGACCGCCTAATGGGAAGCAGAAAGGGGGAGTTCTAATGGAGGAGATGGTTTCTACTCCGCTCTTCGGTTCTGCATTGAACAACATTCATCATAAACAACATTTAACGTTCATTAAGGCTATCGTGACAAACGTTCATCCAACTCATCGAAAATTGTTAAGTGTAAAAGTGAGTAACATATCACTAGCTTTTCGAGGATTGTATCCACCATACGCCGCATTGTTCCAATCAACTCACTCATATCATTGTCTGCTGCAATCATTTTTGCTTTGCTGAAACCCGAAAACGAGAACAGTTTTTATTCAATATAGTAAATGGTACTCTCATTAATACCGCCTACAAGACTTTTTAGTTATTCCAAATTAACTATCGCGTTGTTTATCTTAATATGGCGGTATACAATTTATCAACCTCAGCCAATGGAAAATATTAATTTCACTAGTTTTGGAATATGTAAAAATGTGACATTTTTAAAAAGATAATCTAAATGTGGGAGAAGCTTCCCAGCCCCTAAAAGATCTTTATCGTACTTTTCACCTTTATAAAAAAAAAGTAATCACTCCGATCCTATTGTGTATGTACCGTCGAAAGCCTTTGCTCCTAATTTATGACGGTGGTAGGAGTCGAGGGGCTGGGAACTCTTTGCAGTCATGTGTCACTAGCTACTGAAATCAATTTGCAGTCACGCATGAAATCAATGAAATCGGTGATATCACTGAAATCTCATGATTTCAAACCATTAAGTCATTTCTTGAAGTCACAATGAATTCATTTGCAGTCAATGAAATCATGTGAAATCGAAGAAATCACTATATGCATGTGACGACTCTCAAATCTTCCTTTACCTCCACAAAGCAAAATTATTATATAGGAGACTGGTGTCTATTCAAAGAAAATGATTACGAGACATGTTTATTAGGATTAACACTGAACTTTGCAAATGCAAGAGGAAAAACGTTTGATTCAACTCTTTTCTATTTTTTTCCGCGAGTTCTGCGTAGCCGGGCAACGATTTTGAGGATATCAAACGAGAAAGAATCGAAAAGACGAAATTTTGGGTGGGCCGGTTCCGGGGGTCAGCCATTCTCCAGTCAAAATGGCCAATTTTGACATTTTCTCTAATTCGACACTTTTCCATTTTTTTCCGTGAGTTCTGAGTAGCCGGGCAGCTATTTTGAATAATTGTTGTGCGCTACAGCGCTTATTGGAAGCTCGTCACGCGCGTTAGCGCGCATGATGTCCTAGTAAAATCAATAATTCTGATAACTAATTCTTCAGTTTCAATTATTATTTCAGTTTGGTGAAATTTTAGTGATTTCAATGATGCAGAAGTCATTGATTTCAGTTTGATGAAGTCAATGAAATCATGGTGAGTCATGAAATCACTAATAATCAAGGTTGCAATCACTGAAATCATAAATTCAATGAAGTCATTGGAATCACTATTAGTGAAATTGACTGCATTTAGCAGTCATGTGTCACTCGATCTTGGAGTTCCCAGCCCCTCGGTAGGAGTTCAACAGTTCTGTGAGGTTCTTTGCTACGTCTGACGTATGCAAGAAAAGGGCAACAGTTTTCCCCAACGGGGAGAGAGATGAGCATCAGGCTACAAGGACAATAGAAACTGCCATTCTTGAAACAGATCCAACTAGCACTGGGGAGACATTCATTTATGCTACACAAATTTCTTTGGCATATAAAATCTACATTTGATTTCTACCCTCACGTAATAGATTAATCTTCCTCTCGTGATGCTGAGGCGCCATTTTTTTCTCTTTTTTTTCTCTCTCGCACAACTAATCCTGCCGCCTTTTACACAATATGCATATGCATGCATTAAACTCCTCTTTCGTCGGTCAGTCATGATAATTAACGTCAGTTAAAGATTGAAATAAATGCTCAATATTTAATTATCTAGACCATGAGTGACTTTACTACAAAATTTCAAACGAACTTGTTCTTGGGAAATTGGGTGCTCTATAAAAAAAAAAATTCTTTCGCTTCTCGTTCTCGAGATAAATCAACGATTAACAATAATTTTGAAAGTTATTCTTTATTTTCTACCATTTTTGCTTCCTGATGGCACCCTTGTGATCGCTTTTCCTTCTACTTTTTCTAATTTCGCCTGGGCACATTACGAAACGTTAGAGATTTCACGTTTTAAAAAAATGTCTATATATATGGGTGTGGTTGTCTGTAAATACGTTTCGTCTTCGAATTATGTAAATAATTGCATGAATCTCACCGATAAATATCTGAAATTTTAAATAAAAATTGTTATCAGTTATGTTGATTTTGGCAAAAATTGCAGCCTGGTCGGTCCCTCAGTTCCCGAGATATAGCGGCCTGGGAAACGTGGGAGAGGAACGCGTTGCGTGCAGACACACTTAATTGACTAATTTAATATCGAACATATTTTATTCTTATAAGAGGAAAATTTCCAGTCCCATCCGAATGTACGTTATTGTTTTTCCCTATTATTTCCTAGGTTTTCTTCCGATTTACAATTTCTTCGGCCGGGAACATTAAATGTTTCCTTTTTTTTTTGCACCTCTTCTTTTCTTGGATTTTAATTTTGGCAATCCCGTTAACGACATTTTAGCATTTAGTTAATCTTCAGCATTATCAATTTACATTATGATAAATAATTTTTCGTTCGAATACCTTCGTTCTGAATATTTATGACTTTATTACGGACTCAACTATTATCAGGCATAATTAACTATTGTCCCTGAGATTCACTGACACCAATTATCATTCTGACCCCTAAACTTCCTACATTTTAATTGTCTACACCTGTCCTACTTCCGCGGGTATGCGTAAAATTATCCTCCGGTCCCTTAGTAACTAAGTCCTTAGTTGATGAAATTCTAGGTACCCTCTGTCCCCTACATATGCTTTAGGGATTTATCAACCCCGCAAGCCCATAAAATTTTCCCTCTTCCCTCTATCTTCAGTTTATATTCTCCTACCTTGAATTTTCATCAATTTGAATCTCAACATTGCACATTGAATCCTCGTTCATGCCTGAAGGATAATTGTATACTGCTGGACCTAATGTGCGCTTTTCCACTCACATCCCTCCCACTCCAATTTGAAAAAAATTAGGCTCATACACCCATTCATAGGGAGGCACGATTGTAAGACTGTGAAGGCTGGTCGAAAAGAGGCAGAAGCGTTTTTTTGAATGTTCCCGTTTGGCCACCCATCTCTGTAGCAAAGGATTATTTTGCTGGCAATTAATTATTCAGTCTTTTCCATGTTAATTAATTCTATGTAAGGCGAAAAATGTAATCTAATGAAAAATAACCAGGGAGAAAGAGCTTCAATTGATTAATCTTTCTTATCCATGTTAATTAAATTTTTGAAGACCTTTTTTTGTAATTCTAATCCCCCTTAGTCCCCGAATATGAAATTACTTCATTGTGGATTTCAGATTTTTCCGTTGATTTCTTCTGTAAAAAAGCCCATTTTTTATTTCGATAATCAAATTATTTCCATAAAAGAAATGTAATTCAATTCTCCAACCGCAATCATTATTTTTCAATTAAACAAAATGGATAACTAATAATATCGATATTATATTTCACACAACCTCGAAAAAATTAATTTCCATTAAATTGAAAAAAAATTTTTTTTAACTCCTCATCTGCGTTTTTCTCAGCTTATAATAATCGACCCCTTCAAAATTTGAACAACAGTTAAATAACAGGAATAGCATTTCCCAACCAGTACCTAATTCCCCTTCATTTACCTGCAACGGTAAGGGAACCTAACCTTTTCCAGATCTACCCAGAAATTTCTAGATAGAGGAAACGTGGAAAAGGGATTGAAAGTGCAATAAAACGGTCACTTCGGTGAAGCAAAAAAAAAGGTCTTGGTCAAAACATAAACAGGTAATAAAAATAAATTTGGCACCATGTGCATGTCCGTACAATGAAAATTCCGAGGATATAGTGGTGAATGGGCCACTCTTCTTCAATGTGGATTAAAAAGGGGAAAATGGCTCTTAGCAATAAATTAAAATTGAAAAGGTGTCGAATGACCCAAAGGACAATAAAATATCCTCTAGGCTCAAAATGTGGAGGAGGGAGTTTGGGTCACATGTCGAGGTATATACTTAAAATCGTCAAGGGGCGGTCGGTTTACAGTCCAGAATGGATTCTTTTGTTTCTTTTGTATATTTCCACTCTTCTGTTCTATTTCTATTAGTCCAGTCGGTGAGGATTTAAAATCGAGTTTGTTGGCCAATTCACTTTAAAGTGTCGGATTTTGATGATTTTTTTTTTTAAATACTCAGAATGACAACAAAATACCCCTTGAAGCGGTCATTTTCATTTTAAAATATCTCGAAAACTGTTGAGAAGTTATCGAGACATACAGTGAGAAAAAGTTGCGTAATTCAATAACGAATAAAATGGCTTTTGATTTTTGTTTTCACGAACAATAGTTTTTGAGTTATGGTCATTTGTTTGTCAGCGCGCGACGATCCGCGCGCTTCATCACGCTATAAACAAATAGCTGTCAGTCAACCAAAAATTGATATTTCAATTTAATTTTTTTTCCCCCTTGAAGAAGATTTATAGCGCATACTCCCAGATTTTTTTCTAATATTTTCCGTTGATTTTCATCAAGTTTTTGATGAAAAATAATTAATTTTCAGAGTAGTCTTTAAATAAGATTATTTTTATAATAACATATTTTTTTTTTTATATACTGGTTCGAAAATTATTAAATTATTAACATTCGTTCAGAAAATATAAAATTTTCACTATATTAGGACAATAAATGTATAAAATGAATTCATTCACTCTCGGTCAGTCCGCTGTAGGAGCGAGAGAGATAGCGCTAGTAGAGTCCCTGCGTAAGACAAAGACGCTCGATCTTTTCGTGCGTCGTCGCCATTCAAACACACAAATAAAATGTTTAAACATTGAAATTATGGATTATAATCATTATGTCTATTGGGAAATCTATTGGTCTTGCATTTCAATCTTTCTTCATTTCATTTCACGATTATGGATGCAGAGGAGCCGTTTATCATAACAAATAGCATTTCCATTGTTGTTCAATTTTTTCAAACATTGAAAAAAAAAATTACAAAAATAAGTTGGAGTGTCAATTTACGTGTCGAATGGAGTACACGTCAAAGTCTCCAACGGCAATGTCCTTCAATTTTTTGACATCTGGAGCAATTTCAGATGTTTTTAGAACAAAAGAGGGATATTTATGGGAGATGATTCGAATTAATTGAGGACATATATTTCGTTTTTTAATTTATTCTCTATATTTTTTCTCTCTGTACCTCTAGAGATATTTTGGAGTTTCGTTCATTTTTCTGAAATGGACCGAACTTTGTCTAGAATTTCTGCCAAGACTTGGAAATGATTCAGAAATTTCTGGGACAAACTCGGAAGTTTTTTTGTGTCAAAAATTTCTCTATAGAGACTAAAATTTATCTATTTATAATTAAAAAAATGTCCCAATTTTCTCCCGAGACTCAGAAATAATTATAAAAATATCTAGAGACCAACTCGCGAATTTCTGTCTATCTTAAATACCTCTCGAGACTTGAAATTTATTTTTTCAAAAATTAAAAAAAAAATTGTCTCAACTTTCTCCCTAGATTTAGAAGTACTAGTGTTAAAAATGTGGGTGATTTTCGGTGAGGATCAGGGTGGTCGAGAGGTGGGTGGAGGAAAAGTTTTTAGAGGAAACACAATGTGAACACAGAGAATTTTAGGCCGAAGCCAAGTCAATATATATTTAACACAATAAATAAGTTGATGTACAGATTAGATAAATTTCACTGATAAAGTTCACTGATAACGTTCGATGTAGTTCACTGATAATGTTCGATAAAGTTCACTGAGTTGATTTGCTAATTTTCCAGGTGAATTTACTGATAATAAAACACTAAAGATGAATTTCAATGATAATAACGATACGATACGATACGATACGTTGAGAAGCTACGTACACTGCAAAATTAGAGGCACAATGGCCCCCTCGGAGAGATTCGGTGATGCTCGGGTTAAATTTGAATATGGCCGTCGGTACGGACCGTAGAACCTTCAATTTTGGGTAAGATTTCTAACAACTAGAGAGTTTTTATATGTCTGAAACTTCTTTCGAGACTTGAAAATTATTTTTAAAGGTAAAAAAATTTCCCAATTTTCTCCTCAGACTCAAAAATAATTTTGAAAATATCTAGACGAGTTCGAGACTTGAAATTGATTTTTCAAAAGTAAAAAGGAATGTTCTAAATTTCTCCCCAGATTTGAGAATTATTCGAGACTTTCTGTATGTCTTGAATTTTTCTCGGGACGTGAAATTTGTTTTTTAAAAGTAAAAAACTCATCAAAATCCGACACTTATAAAGTAAATTGGCCAACAAACTCGATTTTGAATCCTCACCGACTGGACTATATCTTCTTATTATTTGTGGCTTAAGTGTTTATGTTCTCCGCCCAGAATCCTAAAAACATTGGAATTTACTCGTAATTTCCAAATTTCAAATGGAATTGATATTTTCATGGCATTTTAATTTTTTTTTTTTGGGAGAATAAAAATCTCAACAATTTAATTTAATTTCTTAGGTTTTTATTTGAGTCGAAATTAGAATTTTAAGGATTTATGTGAATTTTTTAGCTAGAAATTCTTCTGGTAGAAGCAAATTGTTAATATTTTTTTTTGTAGAATGATTCTCTTATTAGAATTTTGGAAATTGAATCGTGATAATGCAGTTCTAAAACTCGATAGTAAAATCATCTCTATGAGAAATTATTTTACGACCAAATAAAAAAATACTTATTTTATCTGAATTTTGAAAATGACAGGGTTGCCAATCACAATTGGGATTCGACCTATCGGGAGATGACATCTGAGGGGGGGGGGGAAGAACATAGGTTAACAAATTCAAAGCAGCATAGGCGTATATGACGAAATGTAGTCCATGCGCTGTGCCCCTTTCTCTTTTCGAAATTTATTTTTTTAGGGCGAGTCACTTTTACTATCGTACTTTCTGTTATAGAAAAAAAGTTTTAAATAAAAAAAAACCTAATTTAAAAATACATTGATTTTATCTCTTAACATTTTTCACTATCTCTCATATTTAATGGCTTCATACTATTCGGAGCGGCACGGGACTCGCCTAGGCGTACGGGTGCAGTTCGTGCTGCACTTCAGACCAGTCTACAGGGACAACCGTTGAAGATAAACAAAAAAGTTTGAAATGAAAAATGTTTGCCTTTTAAAAAAACATCAATTTTAAAGGGGAACATTTTTTCTTATCTCTAAAGGTTGATGAGATAATCTCGTAATAAAGAGACAACGGTTCGAATTCACTTCGCTATAACAAATTCACTTCGAATTCACTTCGTTATAACAAACAGGCATGTGTATGGAAGGGAGGGGAAGTAACGTGTATAATCCATGATGGGTTAAAACTAGTGTGATGTACCGTAAACATATTTTTGATTATTAATTAAAATAATGCGATGGATAAAATCGAATCATAAAATCAAGAAATTAATTTGATTCATTTAACATTATCATTTAAATCCGCATTATGGAGAGGGTTCATAACGATTTGCACAATTGTTATTAACAGGTTGTGATGAGGTATGAATAGAAAAGTCAATAACGATCACCAATTGCTTTTTATGAAACTTTGGAAAAAAACTGAACATGAATAAATCATAACTATAATCAATAGTTTAATAATTAATTTGCATAATTAAATATATCGTCGCATTCATTAATTTTTTTTTGTAATAACAAAGGGGCGTATGTTTTTTTTTTATCCTCGGAATTGAATGTACTACCTTTTAGGAATTATTTGAGTTGATTAATTTTTGTAGTAACAAATGGGCGTAATTCCACAAAGTTAATCACAAAGGGACGTGTCTCCAGCACATACGCCCCTTTCATCCTATGATAAGCATCACATGTAATGTGAAAGGAGCGTAAGTGTTATTTTTTGAAAAAAATGGAAGGGGCGTAAGTGTTTTTTTTCTTTACTTAAAGGGGCGTAAGTGTGGAAATACGTCCCTTTCATTTTATGATGAGCATAAATATAATGTGAAAGGGGCGTAAGTGCGGAGATAGGCCCCTCTCTTATTACAAACTGGTCGTTACGCCTGTTTGTTAGAACTTTTTTTTTTACAGATTTTCGATTAGAAATTCTATGAAAAGCCGGAAAACATTGATTTTGGACATACGCCCCTTTAACTTTAAAAAGGGAGTTTTTGGTACATACGCCCCTTTCACTCTACGGCGACGATATAATATTGATCTTAAAGTAGCAAAAAAAAAAATGATATCAATGATAAAGAGGAATTGACCAAAATCCTGGGCATGTGCCCTCTCCTCTTGGTTTGAGCATGAGTACCACTGCTTCGACTCTTTTGTGAACAACTGTCCCCATCTGCCTAACTGTGAAAAATTGTGTTTAACAAAAAAAATTATAGAGGGCACTACTATTCTGTTCTTCGGTCGATAATTTTCTCAGGAGGTAACGGAATCTACTATTCTCAGTTCCTCACTGTGCTACTACGCAGCGCTACCGTCGCACTTCCTGTGCCATCATTAGCAGATGGGGGGAGTTTCGTTCGTACTTCCACAAGTGTACACCTCCACGTTTGTACACCATCTGGTGACAAACTGGATGGCACGTTTGTGCACCATTTCAAGTGTACACCAAAACATTTGTCCACCACCACGTTTGTGCACCACCGTTGTTGTCGGTCAAACAGGGTCGGTATAGTAGAGATGAAATTCTTTTTATCCGCAATCGATTTAAATTTTTACATTCAATTAGAGTTAAGAGATGGCAGTATTTACTACATTATGAGATGAACACTCGTTGAGCAGGGGTGGTCAACTCAATGGAATGTGTTATTCAAATAGCGCAATAATGCATACATAATTAGGAATCCTTGGATTTGTTTTTTGATGCACGAGCATTAGGATGCAATTGAATAATACAGAAACATATCACGACGTGATGAAAATAAAAAAAACAAATATTTTTATCCACATATTAATGTAAAGTCGACAGAGAATTAATCCAATTTAAATATTAATTAACTGGAAAGATGAGCAAACAAAATTCTCTCCGCCCCCCCCCCCCATGATTTATGAAGAAGCGATCCGAATGGAATAATTGAAATGATAAGGTGATTGGAAATGAAAAAAAAAAAATTAATTAATTAACTCATTATTTTTCCTGTAATTTTTTTTTCTAACTACTCAATCATTGCGAATAGACAATAATTTTGGAGGTTTTCTCCGCCTTTTACGACTTTCTAAACGAAATGGTTCGGCCAGTTTATAATTATTTGTTTTTTTTCGGCTCAACTATCGTTTATTAATTTAACTGATTAAAAAAATTATTTTATTATTTATAAGTTAAATCTTTTTAAAAATCGTTAAAAAGATTATCTCGGAGCAATGAAGAGTTTCGAAAAAACAGTTTCGTTAAAAGACGATGATTAAAGCTTTTTTTTTTTTAATTTTCCCTTCAATAACATTTTTGGCGAAAGTTTAACATTTCTAAGTTCGTACGGGCTTTGCGGAGGTCCAGTTAGTGATTATTCAATAGTACTTTTTTTCAATAAACAATGCTCTAGAAAATTATTAAAAATTTGATTGTTCAAATGGCTCTGACAATGTCAATTTAATCAACGAGAAATCATGAAGGCTCAACAATTTAGAAGAGAATTGAATATAAAATGGATTAAAACTGGGGGTGCAGGTGGTCTACGCCAGATTATTGGTCGCTCACAAGCTCCCTCCCGAATTTTGGTGCGTTCAAGTAGAAGTAAATTATCGAGGTTCACAACAAAAAACTTCCCGGGTTCCATCTCCCAACATATAGAGAAAAACAAATTCGATTCGAACCATTCGTTTGCGAGAAATCGTTGACGAAAAATTTGTGCACATACATACGAATACACACATGTTACGTCCTGATGACGTACTATATATTTTTTTTTTGATAAAAATAATTAAAAATATGAAAAAAATTATTAAATTAAATAAAATCAGGAAATTATGGAAAAAGAGGATCAAATAAAAATTCTCAAGGAATCATATTTGATCACATTTCGATGCTTATCGCACGGGTTGAAAATCGATTTCGACATGTGAGGTCTGGATCGAAAACCCCACCATAGTCTCAGGAGTCATATTTCTCCTAGGAGAAATAGACTAGATAAGAGGAAAAATTTTTTCTTTAAAATGAAATAAAATTTACAGGTTAAGGGAAAATAATTTCTAGTCAAATGACTAGAAATAGAGAAATTTGAATTTTAACCATTGTAAAAATCCGATTGGTTGTTAATGACGTCTTGACAACACCGTGCAAGCGCATCAATAAGTATGCGCATGACACACCTCATCAATCATACAATAAAAAAATTAGTATGTATATTAACACACAATAATTAACCCTAACGCGAATTAATAGAAGTGTCCGAGCATGGACAGGGCTTTAGTTCCGGCGCCATCATAACAAAAACATCTCTCAGTGTCTAAAATAAAAAGTAAGAATGAAATATTTTCAAATTTCTAAAGTTCAATTTAAAATTCAGTAATAATTGGAATAAATTAATTTTCCATATTATTCAACCTAATTTTGACAGTTAAATTCAATCGATTGAATCTAGGTTCAACTTAAATTTAACCAATAAAATAAAATTTAAAAATTCGCGAATGAAGAAAAAAATTTTTTTTTGCAACACCTGTCGTAAAAGTTCACTTTTCGGCACCATTTTGTGTGCGTAAAATGTTTGTTTTCCGTACCGCGTGTGTAAAATTCAAAGGTCGTGTGTAAAGTGAATCTCGTGCGTCAAACTTCGTTTTACGCACTCGAATTTCACTTTACGAACGATCTTGAATTTTACGCACTAATTACACAATGTACTATTTTCCAATCAATTGATTAAAAATTTCTAAATTTCAATTATGAAATTTTTTTTATTCTGAATTTATTTTTAACATTCTTTACAGAGAAGTTGATTTAGTGGTGATTGTTTTTTTTTTATATATAAATTAAAAATAATTATTTTCATCACGCTGTGCCAAAAAGTGACTTTTCAGGCACGCTTCGCTTCGCTTCGCATGCCTCAAAAGTCCCTTTTTAACACATTGTGATGAAAAATGTTGTTCGATACTCGTGGGGAAAGTGTTTTTTGACTTGTAGGATTATATCACTCGCCTTCGGCTCGTGCTATAAATCTCCTACAAGTCAAAAAGCACTTTTCCGCACTTGTATCGAAATATACTATTTCGAAGTGAACTACCCCTCCCTTCCCCGCTCCTATCTAACGCTCCACGCAATTCACTCACTATCCACCATACCTAACGCTCCGCGCAACTCATCCGCTAAATCTCCATATCCCTCCCTTCCCCGCTCCTACCTATTGCTCCACGCAACTCACTATCCACCATACCCCTCCCTTCCTCGCCCCTACTTAACATTCCACGCAACTTAGCCGCCAATCCACCATATTTCTTCCCCTTTTTGACTATCACCCTAATTCCTTTATTCTAATTCTTAAAAAAAAAAAAATATTTAATTATTCTAATCATCAATTAATTCAGTAAATCAATTCGAGAAGTTAAATAACTAAAAATCCAATTGAATCGCGTTGAAAATAAAGAAAATAATTAGTGTGTGATTACTTATGTGAATTAATTAATTTAAGTTTTCATGATAGAAATTAATTTTAACAATCAAATTCAACGATGGAATCTAATAATTAAAATTATTTTTTAGGCGACTGAAATCTTAACCCTTGTCTAATATAATTACTCCACAGATTTACAAAAATATTCCCTAAATCAACCAGCCTTTCCCTTCACACAATACGAAGTACCATTGGCAATCAATCAATTTGAAGGATGAATTGAGGAAAATTCAGAGTTCACGGCAAAAATATTATTAAAATTAATAAAAATAAATCAAGTGTCATGTTTGGAATTTATTAAAAAAATTAATTCGATAAAAGGATTCTATTTTTCAATAAGTCGGACTTATTCGTTGTCCACCGGATGTCAGTTGCTGTCGAAGCAGCTTGATTTACCTGGCAAGAATGTCATCATTGCCTTTGGAAGTCGCTAAAACCGCGTAGTCGACAAGAAAATGCATAGCATTCTCACCCACAAAATTTGCTTCTTTAAAATTATTAGTCAGTCTGGTCTTAGATGCCAAAGTGGCACGTCAAATAGCTCGGACTCCTTAAGCTCTGCTCGTGAACGTTACCCCGGAATCAGTTTATCAGTCCTGCCCGGCGTGCATGAGTCATCTTAAGTAATTCGGGATAATATTCACAAATACGCAAACCTTCGTAGTGAGGATCCCGACGCGTAGCGGTCGATAGATTGCGAATTATCTATTACGCTCACGTGAAATCAAAGAGTGCAAGGATACATTAATTAAAATTCTAAACTAAACCATAGACTCATAAGATAGATAAAACTATAGTGAAATAATTAAATTAAATTTCATAGTGATTTTAGTGAAATTCAAGTAAACTCAAAAACAGTTCATTCAAAAACCACAGACTTGTCTGATCGACTACCCTGGATTAATGTTACCAATGGTTCGTACAAAATTTGAAGAAAGAACTTATTATTTTGGCTTATTTCACTATTTTCCAAATTGTCAATCCAAATCAAAATCGATAGACCAATCACTGTAACTTCGCTCGAATTCTCTCTCTCACTCGTTTTCTTTTCCTTTGTAACAAAAATCGTTAAGTATTAGCAATAAACTGAACAGTGACGTTATTCAAATTTTCTTTCTTCTCATTTCATTTCCTGATTTCTTTAGTATTGTTATCATTATTAAGTACTCGGATTGGCCTCGTCGAAGCCTGAATGATCAATGCAGATGCGCCTAGCGCTTCAAAGGGTAAAAATCCACTAAACAAAAATATTATTTTAATCTGATAACCGGAGAATTAATTGTGACTTATTTAATATTTAATTAAATTAGACATAAAGATTTTCCTGTTACCACACAAGGCTGGAAAAAATAATAAAAACATTCATAATAAATTATATAACGATCACCTGATCGTTAGGTGGCAACGCCTGGACTTGTCTCCAAGCGCGTTATCACCAGGAGGTTCAGGTATCCTTACCAAGGTAATACACCATCGTCGCGGTATACCCCCTCTTAGAAGTCGAAATTTTGTCAAATTTAATTGTGATAAAAAAAAAGTGAAGTACAAGAGACGCCACTCTGCCTATATATATATATATATATTGTATGGATGGTTTCGCGGACTCAGTCACTGGGCAAAAATGGATTAAATACAATTGGATAAGTAGAAAATTTTATAATTTGAATAGAGAACTGTCTTTAATTGTTTGGAAATTCTTTTTATCTTTACTCTGTGAACTGGAAAAGAATTTTGAATTCAAATTTCGAGTAATTCATTTGTATTGAGAAAATTTCGATATTATACAGAATTTAATTTGAATTATGTATGTATTTCTTTATTGGTTCCCCTAGGGGTTACAAAGGACCTCCGTCCCCTTCCATCTTCCATCTTCCTTACACATCATCCTTTACATAGTTTTTTACAGTTTCCTATCCTTCTTACACTTATACTTAAACTTATATCCTTATATCTACTTATACCTATATTTATACTTATTATTATTAAACATATTAAACATATTTACATCTTCACTCGAACCCTGTTGCTACTTATGCGCTTTACCGAAACCTTGAGAGTGTGAATGATTGAATGCATGTCTGAGAGAGAGGAGTAGTGGACCCCCGCTTCCGGTCTCCTCTGAGCGTCAAAATTCATGCACCCTCACACCTTGAACCCCTCTTCCACCCTTTCGTTTCCCACCCCTTCCCTTCCCCCCTCCCCCATTTCCCTCATACCTCATCTTCTTTCTTCGCCTCTCCTAACGCCTCCCACTCTACCATCCACTTCTCACCTTCCCCACTGCTGTCTAATATCTCCCTTACTCTATCCCACACGCTTCTAAAACTACCATCTTCCCCTAGACACTCTTCTAGTACATGTTGCCACGTTTCCAGCTCGGCCCTACACTTCCTACATGTCCTCTCTTCCTCTTTACCCCATTCTTTTTCCCCCCTCATACCCTCTCCTAGTCTAAACCTAGTCCTGTTCCATCTCTCCTCCCCCCATTCATTCTCAAGGTATTTCGGAATACCTTCCACCCTGACCCCTTTATACCACCTATTTCTCGCCCCTAATATTTTTCCCCATCTTTCCTCGCTTTCCCTGGCTCTCTCTGACTCCCTCCATTGCTCAAAACTCTCTTTCTCTTCCTCCCCACCTGCCCTTTCCCTTCCCTTCCTAACTAGTCCCCCCCTCTTCCTAAACTCTCTCCTCTCTTCTTCCCATTTAGATACCTTTCCCCTACTCTCTCTTTCTTCCATTTCCTTCAAGCACATCCTCGCTAAATCACTCCCCTTTCCCTTTCTCAGTTTCTCCTCAAACCTCCACGCTCTTTTCGCTGCTGTCATCCTTAGCTTGTCCCTCTTCATCTCCTCTCTAATCATGTAACCTGGTGTACTCCTTCCCAGGCCCCACACCCATCTCATATATCTTTCTTGCATTCTTTCCACGCTATTCCGCTCTTTCCACCCCCATATCTCCGCTCCATAACTCATCACTGACCATACCAGAGTATCAAACAGCCAGATCCTCTTCTTCCAGTCCTTCCTGAATCTCCTTTTACCGATTCCCCAGACTGGGCCCATCACCTTCCCTGCTTTTCCCACTCTCTCTCTGATCTGTCTTCCCTGTTGCCCGTTCTGCTGTAGCCAGTATCCCAGGTAACAGAATTCCTTCACTTCCTCTACCTCTCTTCCTCCTATCTTCCACTCTTCCTTCCTATTTTCCCTACCTCCTTTATTCCTGAATGTCATTATCTTCGACTTATCCACGTTGATTATCAAATCTTTCTTCCTGATGTACTCTTCCACGTGTCTCATCATAATCCTCATACCCTGTTCATCCTCCGCCAAAATGACCATGTCGTCTGCGTATGCCAATGAAAAAATCTTCTTCGCTCCCAGCTTCACCCCACCTTTCCATTTGGCCCTTAATTCCCCCTCCAGATCCGCTAGTAGAATGTTAAACAAGATTGGGCTCAGAGGGCATCCTTGTCTCACGCCTCTTGCTGTCCAGAATTTCTCTGAGATCCTTTCCCCCACCCTCACCTTGCTCGCTGTTTCTTTATACATCTGCATCACTCTCTCTATTATTTCCTCCGATATTCCCCTTCCTCTCATTGCTTTCCATAGCACCGCTCTATTTACCGAGTCAAAAGCTGCTTTCAAATCCACGAAAAGCGCTACCACTTTTCCTCCTTTCTCCGCTAGCTGTCTATTGATTAAGTAGTTTAGAACATATATATTGTCGATTGTTCCCATTCCTCTTCTAAATCCCGTCTGATTGTCTGGGACCACCTTCTTTCTCTCCACCTCCTCCTCCAGCCTCTTCGTCACTACTGCCGCGTATATCTTGTAGAGCGTTTGCATTAACGTCACTCCTCTATATTCCTCCACCTTCACCCCTTCCCCTTTCTTCACTATTGGTGCCAGAAGCCCCTCTTTCCAGTCCTCCGGCCATCCTTCTCCTCTCCACACCCGATCACAGACTCTCCACGCAAGCCTTCTCATCCCCTCCCCCCCTCCCTTCCATATTTCATTTTCAATACCATCCTCTCCTGCTGCCTTTCCTGCTTTCAGATTACCGATCACCTTGTCCACTTCTTCTTGCAATATACCAGCTCCCTCCTCCTCCACTCCTCTCCTCCTTCCTTTCCCCACCACTTTGCTCTCTACTCCTCCAAGTAGCTTCATGAAATAACTCTTCCACTCATCCATTCCAATATCTTCATTAATTCCCTTCCAGCTCCTTCTTTCTCTGTTGATCACCTCCCATACTCTTCCCTCTTCCAAAGCCTTCTGTACTTCCTCTTCAAAAATCCTCATTTCGTCCGCCTTCTTCTCCTCACACATTTTGCTGTACTCCCTCTTCTTCTTCTTATATTCCTCCCATCCGTCTTTCCTCTTCCTCGCTTTTCTTAGCTCTTTTCTCACTTCCTTCTTTTTAGTCTTGCATTCCTCATCATACCAGTCTCCCCATCTCTTCCTTTTTCGCGGCGCGCCTAATTTGAATTATTTAATTAAGTTTCTTTTATTTTAAACTAGACAAACAGGTGCGCTAACGCGCGCTGCTAACTTCTCATGAATAACATCGTTGTAGTCAAGGAAACTGTTGATTAGATCCATCGACCAATAGGAAGACGAATAAAAAGTCAACAATCAAGACAATGATTCATTGTCAATCAACTTTATGATAAAGGATCAAATTCAAACTCCATAACTATTTCAGCAATTCAACCCACTCCGATCCCAAGCTATTATCTTCGGATAGGCTAAAAACAGGAGAAAATTAAACTGTTATGAATTTATTGGGATTTATTTTCTTAAATTCTAATGAAATCATGACGTAACACAGGGAACCTTGAGGGAATTACTTGATTAATTTTGGAGCTCGAGTAGTATTCGGGGGATTAATTTATCATCCAAACTTCGGCCGATAGGATTGCACCATGAGACGAAATTCACGGTTAAAAATTCAATCTGTCAGATCGGATGGGATTTAACTTGATTTCTCGTCTTTTGTTCTTTATATATAGGCAACATGAAAAATTACCAGTGAAATTATCGAAAATTATCAGTTGAATACCGTGTTGACTATACAAAATAATGTCAAATGGTGCAACCGTATTGGCTGAAATTTGGATGGGAAAAATAATCATTCAAATTTTATAATCAGTTTATTCTCTGGAAAAATAGGAGAATTTCTTTTAATTTTTGTTCTCCTCTATATCTCCTTGAAATTTATGAAATTAATAGTTAAATTTCTCATTTTAATTTTTGTGGAATATTTCATTAAGAGATTACTGTCAAATTATATATCTCAAAAATCAATTATTAATAATCTAAAATCCTATTTATGGATAGATAATTTACTGATAATTTTATTGTTATTAAATTCAATTAAATTATGATTATTCTTTGATTTGGATTATTTGAGGGAAAATTCATTTTAAAATCTTTGAATTTACTCAAAGTGAGTCAATTTGAGACTCAGTTAAGCATTGATAAATTAAAGATTAAATTCATTTATCTGAAAGTAAATTCATTTATTTCGAGTCATAATCCTCGATGGTTATAAATTGTGTTGACTCTGAAAAATTCTGACGAGCAAAAATTGGAGAATTTCCAACTTATGAGAGGATAATAGTATAGATAATAGTATAGATAATTAAATAAAATTTAATATTTTCATAAAAAAATCTCTAAAATAATCCAAAGAAATTTCAATTTCACTTCTCTTTTAAATTGCTATGACAATAACTTTTGAATTATCTATCCAATTAATAAGTAAATCACTGTTATTAATTTTAATTAATTGGGGTTAAAGAAAATATTATATTTTCTGATGCAAAATTTGGGAATTAATTATATAAAATCATATTATAGTCCAAATGGAGAAAATCTGGCTTTTTATTCCTAATTTTAATTGAAAAATCACCTAACCTATCCCAAGTTATTTCCGAGAGGAAGACTTAGAAAGGTAATCAACAAATACATCATATTTTGTGAAAGTTATCAAAAAGGTAAGTCTACGAAATTATGACGTAACACATATATACGGATATTTTTTCCAAAAATGTTTCAAAACTATTGGAAAACGTGAAGATATGGTGAAAACCCAATTTTGGATTTTCGGGATGATGAAAATAACTCCCTCGCTAGATCGGGAAGGTAAAAATCAAGAGCAATAATTTAGTAGCCAATAATTGGTAAAAAGTACTAAGTAAAACTAGAAATTTTTGGTACTTATGAAAATAACTGGGAAGCACGTGATGTTAAAGGAGACCTAGTTTCAGGGGACAATGTCAAATGCAATAAAATATAGCAGAGAAAAGTCTTTGGAAATTTTCTCCGGAAATCATTCACTTTCGAGATAATTCCATATTTAATAAGCCATGAGAGATCGCAACCTTAGTATTATGTCTCTCCACTAAGAGAGAGATATCCATGAAAAAATAAGTAAGGTTGCCTATTAAGCAAGTAATAGACGTTCTCCTCGAATTCACATTGTATGATTTTTTTTGGCACGATTACGATAATCTGGGCGACAAGTTTTGACCATGTATTTCTGAGGTATTTTGCCTCAAAAATTAGGGAAAAATAATTTGAAAAATCTATCTCATTTATTTATCAAGATATTAACGATTTTATTGTTATTACTTCTCTTATTCTATCCACTACAATGTAGGGGTATTGAAGGTACGGGGATTTAAGGGAGAGGGAGAGGGGGAGAAAGAGAGGGAGAGAGAGCGAGGGAGGGGAGAGAGAGAGAGTGTGTGTTTGTTTTCTTTTTCATGAATGCCTTTTTCCCCCCACCCTAATAACCCCAATTTCCTCATTTTCCTCGTTATGTTTATTTATTAATTTTTTTTACATATTAAATTGAAATTAGCATATAACCCGCACAATGACTGGTGTTTGAAAGCAGAAATTGCAATTTTTACTGAGCAAAGTAGTGGAAAAATGCTGAAAATCGCTATAAATATTCGAGATAGAATTTGTTACTTATTTTTTCCGAATTCCCGAGCGAAAGTACTTCGGACATACATGGTCAAAGCTTGTCGCCCAGGTTCCGAATTCTTCATTTATTCGAGTCCAAGATTTATAAGTATATAATTCATAAAAATATGATTAATGAAAAATAATTATTTTTCACTATTCGATAATGATCTAGGGCGCCTTTTCCGGTTTGTATAAATCGATAAATAAATGAATAAAACTCGTTTTCACCAGTCTGAAGGCTGGTAAGAATAAGATTTTTCCATTTATTTATCGATTTAATCTTACGAGGATATTTTTTGTAGATCTCATGTTTCTCTTCAACAAAATCATCACGTTTATCCGTACGCTATCTCCATTCAATCTCGATATTTTCTCAATAAATACATGGAATGTTCATCAACCTTGTTTATCATTATTAATAAATTTTTCCCGGATCTCCTCCCAAATAGAGAAGGTCCGGGAAAAAAGGGATACTGGGTAGACGTTTTCACGGGTTATAGAACTATGTTTAGCTCGGAATTTCATTCAATATAACACGAGATTTATTCATCTCTCATGAGAATCGCTGAGGAACCACTTATAAGTACCCAGAGAATTATCGGTTATTATACCCCAAGATCTTTGAAATTATCGAATAATTTCACCACTGTTCTGTTGTGTGGCAATGACAGGGATGAGTTGTGCTGATTAAACTCAAAAGCGCACAGCGCAAGGGATTTTTCGGCAAAACTTATCCCAATCGTTACTATGCACAGAGAAACATGAGGGAAATTATTTTTCAAAAACCACTCGTGCTCAAAAATTCATCGGGGATTTCCCTCAAATTTTTGGGCTCAGAAAGATACGAGGACACTTTGGCATAAAATATGGAGGTGATAGGAGAAAAAATGGCAAATGAAAATTGTAAAGAGACAAATTTTATTTCATCACTGACTCGCAAAGAAAGTATAGATTTTCCAGTGACAAACACAAGCCATTTAATTTGTGCTCCTCAGCTACCAAGAAAGAAGCAATAAACCTGAGCAGGTCATAAAGTACTTGAGAAGCGTACGGCGCCAGTGCGACCTTTTTTCGGAGTACTTGGTAACGTGCTCCTGGCCACCTACTGCCGAAAAGACAATAAACAAGCAGAAAAAGATGGCTGGCTTGTTATTGCCCGTCCATTGTGGTTATAGACAGGTGGAGAGGATTTTATGGCGCAAGACTATTATATTTATTGTTGAGACTGAGACAACTAGGGGCCACGGAAAGGGGGGAATTTTCCCCTGAGAAAGTAATGTAAATAAATGATTTTCAAAACCAGGAATTGCATAATTTATTATAATGATTCTCGAACGATTCATTCAACGGTCAACAAATTGCGTTTGAAATGAAATAATGCTGCGTAAAAATTTGAGGCGGAGTTATTTTTTAATTTTCACTGAGCCATGTAAATGACATGCGGAATAGATATTTATGTCTTCACATAGCACTTTATCAGTATTAAAATTTATACCAATCATTTTCTACCTCCGGAAATACTATACTCTGTGAATCCCCATCGAAAAATTAGCGGCTCACTTTTCACTTCGTTTAAAGTCAAAATTTGCAAATTTTTTTCTACAGTCTGCGAATTATTTTCGAAACGTTTTTTATTCATTTGGATATAATTGGTGAGCGTGACCAATGAAAGGTCCACCAAATTTTTATATCTTTATAAAAAGGTGGCCAACACGTCGCTCCTCCTCGCGCTCGACTAGCACAATATCTATTTTTTTCGTACATCCTTTTTGTCAGGACACCTCCACGATGCTTTTTAACTTGAGTTTCTCAATGAATATTGCAGATACGGGAAAAAAACACGTCGCTAGTGATGTTAAACATTAATTAGGTTATGATTTTCATTACGACTGTGTTCTAGATATCGTTGTCGTAGAGCTAAAGGGACGTAAGTTCCAAAAACCCCGTTTTTAAAGTCAAAGGGGCGTATGTCCAAAATCGATGTTTCTGGGCTTTTCATCAAATTTCTGATCAAAAATGCTTTAAAAAAAAAGTTCTAACAAACAGGCGTAACGACCAGTTTGTGATAAGAAAGGGGCGTATCTCCACACTTACGCCCCTTTCACTTTAAATAAAAACAGCACTTACGCCCCTTTTACATTATGTGTTACACTAATCATTAAATGAAAGGGGTGTATCTCAACACTTACGCCCCTTTAAGTAAAGAAAAATAACACTTACACCCCTATCACATTACAGGTGATGCTTATAATAGGATGCAAGGGGCGTATGTGCTGGAGATACGCCCCTTTGTGATTATTTATTTTTGACATGAACTGGAACAGCTAAAAACAAAGGAGCGTATGTTCTGGAGATACGCCTCGTTATGATTAACTTCGCGAAATTACGCCCATTTGTTACTACAAAAAATTTATCAACTAAAATCGTTCCTAAGAGGTAGTACATCTAATTCCGAAGATAAAAAAAAACATACGCCCCTTTGTTATTACAAAAAAAAATCAAACAATTTTGGCACTTACGCCCCTTTAACTTTACGGCGACGATATACCAAAACAGCTGAAATGGAAGTCACAGCCTGATTAATCTTCTTTGAATTAGGTGAAATTGCTTTTTTGGTATTCTCAATTTTTACCGAGAAATGAATTATTAAAAAAAATTGGGGGAGTGTATCAGCGAGAGAAGCGCGGTGAACAGGAAGTCGAGAACAAAGAAGTGGGACCAACTGGTATTAATCATCCGTAAATATGAAAATATTCATATGGCGGTAAATATTGAAAATATTGAGGCAGCAAAATATGAGAAGAAAATTGAAAACGTCTAGAATTTTTCAACTTACACCAAATATAAAAAATCGAAACATTTTAATTTTTTTATAAACATAAACGTCAGAAAATAATGCATCAAATCATAGAAAACTGTAGTTTTTCTTACTAGCCCTAAGTTGTGAGATAACTCAATTTCATCAAAAATCCCTTGAATTATTATATATACGATACAAGGTTCATCATTTTTAGAGTAAATCATAAATCGTGTCTATCTAGGGAGAATAGAGCGAATGAAATTACGAGAAATGGGGTTTATTGTTAATGTAAGCCGATAAATGAATATAAATGATAATATGACATATTTTTGTTGCAAAATGAACAAAAAAATGAAAGCGGGGCAAGTTAAAAAATCGAACAATGACTTTATGAAATTTTACGAATTTTTCCCTCAATCTATTTTCTTGTCATTAGTATTTCAGAGCTAAAAGATAGACTTTGCGGCATTGGCAAACAATCAGTATTTTCATCTTTGAATTTCCAGTGCGGTTAGAAGCTTTACGCTTCTAGATAGAAAAATGCTATCGCTGACTTTTTTGTAGAAAATCTCATACTCTACAAATCAAGTCCTATGAATTTCCATCGTATCTATGACGATTTCGGCGGTGAAAGGCCAAAAAATCAAGTGGCCGAGTTACTTTTTAGAAAACTAGGAGCGTTCTCCTACCCCTGCAAACTATTCTCCCCTCCAGCACTTACCTCCTTCTGTTGCTAGCCCATTGGAACCAGAGCAAATGGTAATTTCGTCTCAGCAATCGGTCAGTCGTAAGCTCACCTGCTAACGTGACACTTGAGTGATGTTTGCTCTATGGTGAATTTTTTAATATCAACCGCAAAGTATATACGTGTAAAAGTGAAAATCTAACATGGTGAGTATATATAGATGGTTTTATTTTCAATTTTAAAGACGATTGTTCCGTTACGATTTTTGTTTTTATTCAGAAAATATATGCCCTCTACGACAGTAAAGTGAAATAGAACATCCTGCAGTAATAACGAATTTTAGAAAATTGATGGATGAATTAATCAGGTTTAGATATGTGGAGCAGTAATGATACCAGTAATTTTTGAGTATTCTAATTGCAACAATACTAATAATTTACCAATCGCAGGTACCATAACATATAGATAATAAATTACTACTTCCGCAATGAATATGACCGTAATTAGCGTTTTCAATCACATAAAGGTAAATTTACATCTATATGGAGTGAAATTTACTATTACGTGATTCTTCTTGAGGTCCAAGGTAAATTTACAATAACAATGCTGCAACAGAAAAATCCCCTTTCTTGATAATGAAGCAATCGAATAGTTCGATTTCATCCATGTATTAGTACTCAGAATTAAACTTGAATGGTCAAAAGAAACACGTGATTCCCTGAATGTTTTGTTGAATTCAATTTTTGTGAAATTTATTCATATTCTTCTACTCAGAATAGCAATTTTGAAAAATTATTGATCTTGAGAAACGAAACTACTCCCCCAATTATCACGATGTATGGATTTTTTTTATTGTATGGATAAAGTTTTTTTGCACATCAATGCATGGAAATTGAGACCATCAATTTGTTGATAGAAGCGGGAAAATGGAATCGACATATCATATTACAATTATGTAAAAAAAAAGAACAGTAAAAAATTTGTTTTAAAGTCGAGGAAAAAGATCTAACCATGATGATATTTAATTCTTGGTTGTCTGAATTTCATGAAAGTATTCTCAATTAGGAAAGCGAAAAATTCGGTCCCATAATGTAATCAAGTGTTTCATGTGCAATGTTCACTTTTTCTGTATTATCAAAAAACGGGAGAAACCTGTTACCTCCTCATTGGCCAGTAACTCCACGCAAATAGAATATTTACGTAAATTGTGACATATTTGAATGGATATTGAACATGGATGATATAAATGAAGATTAAAAACTTTTGAGCTTCTGAATCACACTTAAATTACGTCGGATTGCACGTACATAGATGTAAATTACGCTGAAATGCGGTCATATTGTCAGGGTATTAGTTACGGTAATTTTGCATTGAAAAACTTATTATTTAAAAAATACGTAATGCCGTAATATTATGATTTTGTTATCGTCATTTCACCAGAATTAAAATGATCGGAATTTTCACATCTCTAAATAAATAAATAAATAAATCTCTAATCAGCTTTATTTTCTATGGAATCTTCAGGAAAATAGGATTATCACAGTGCAAGGTAATAGGCCTGGTACTTACAAACATCTTTATAAAAATTATCCTTACTACTTGGATAAACAGAAATCCAACGAGAATAGAAAGATCTATCGTTCTGCGGCCCGGCGCAATGGCTGCCAGTCCATTATCTATGAATATCCCGATGGTACCGTTAAGGAGAATGGGATAAAGCACATGGGCTTTGAAGATACCGGAGCTATTGAACGTGATAATCTCAAAAAGGAACTTGATGAGGCAGTACGAAGAGGAGGAACGCTTCAAAATATAACTAATACTTTGAGTTCAAGGTAAATTTCAATTGCCTACGAATAAGTACAACCTTTGCAGCTAATACCCTAAAAAATTTTGAATTAATTACAGATTTTTCAATGTCAAGTCAAAGAAAGCATTAAACATGCAGGTGCGACGTGCTAAGCCTCCTCTGATCCTTTCACAAGATTTGAAGGAATTAGCAAAATGTATAAAACGATACGAAATTGAAGACGACGAGATTTTACAGAGAGTGATTTCAATTGACACTGGAACAGCTCTCCTTTTTTATTCAAAAGAAATGATACGAGCTATTGACTCTGAATCGACAATAGCCATTGATCGAGTAACAAACGTACGTATTAAACCTTTCTTCATTAATTTGCACGATTTCGTAATTACACGCAGAGAAAAGTAGGGTTATAATTACGTGGCTTTTCACGCAATCGGGGAGCGAAATCCACTTTCGGGAATTTTCTTGGTTATAACGTAATTCTTACTTGAAATCACCAAAAAATCCAGAATAAAAATAACTTTTCTACTTTTCCAGGAAATACATTCTTTCCTCAAATTTTCTCTTTGATGTCAAGTATAAATTACATTACCATCAAGAAAGATTCACGTTATCGCATTTTACTGTTCAATTACGTGATAAGTGACTACATTTTAACTTTATTTTTTTCTCCGAACATCATAATTATGAAGTGTCAAAACTATGTTTGCTCATTATTCTACAGGTCTTACCATATGCCATTGGAACAGAGATACTAACAATTCATTTAGTAAGAACAAAAGGAACTTTGAACTCGGTAAATTCCCATTTTTCTATACAAATTAATTTCAAGTGGTATCGATTGATCATGACACTTTTAATGGATCTAAATTTGTCTTCCAGACGTATGCTTCCTTCATCGTGTACCTCAATGGCCCTTCACAACAGCTGTATCAACAAGTTCTCTCATGTATCATTGATGCAGCACCACCACTGAAAGAAGTGATAACTATCTTCACCGGTACAGATGAAGCGATGGCGAATGCAATCCTCGCTGTATTCCCCAATGGTGCTATCAAGATTCAATGGTTGGATTATGTGAAAGTGAGTATATGTTTTTGATATGTTAACTGAGCATTTGCTAATGTTGTTCCCTTATTCTGATAAATTTATCACAGGAAGTCGGTACTCTATGGAAAGAAAATGGCTTAAGGGATGGCTCTCTTCAAATTCTCCACTTTTTGTGGATTTTAGGGGTTTGTGGGGAGGATAACATTCAACCAAGCCTGGAACTGATAAACGGTGAAATTCAAAAGCACATCCTCGACTTTCCACAACTAGGATCGTTCTTTTATTTATTCAACGCAAAATGGAGAGAGCGTCTGCAATCATTGGGATCTCCCCTGGTGGCTCTCCAGTTGAATCGGAGAGTGGATAGCGTTAGCAGGTATCTCTCCAACCAATTCAAAAACTGCACGAAGAACGTGGAAAAACTTACAGGTGAAGATTGTTGGAATTATGCAAAAAAATAAGCAATTATTGGGAAAAATCTATAATAATAACTCTGTTTGGCGCAGGTGGACTATATGGAATATTAAGGACTGAAAAGAAATTAATGGACGCATTCGTGAATAACATGAAAAATGAAGTTCGGGATAAGACGATGCCTTGCATTAGATGGTCCGATGTGAAGCACTTCGATGACGTATGGAAACAGTGCCAAACCATCAAGTAATATCAAATGAAATTTAAACGTTCATGAAATTGCGATTATTATTCTTGATTGGAAAAGAAATTCTCGAGCGTTAACTGGACATTGGACCCGATGAGAAATGTGTCATGGAAAGAAATGGAAAATTTGAAACTCAATTTCATGAAAAACTACTTCAGTGTCTTTTCGAATTGACAGTTAAATTTCCCTATCTCATTGATGGAACTAATGGCGACTTCTCACCTGGGCGAGTTATCAAACGGATATTTTTTAACAATAAAAATAATACTCGCAACTTGGAACCTTTCGTTCTATGTCCATAACAAAATTTTTCTAATTCCATGGAACTGAATTCCTGCAGGATCCCATTGGAAAGCTTCTTCATTACATGCTTTTTCTCTTCATTACTGTCAAAATTGGAAACTTTAACTGGTATACCGAAGACAGCCAACATGACAGTTTGTGATGTCAGCAATCAAGAAGGAGCTGCAGAATCATCGTCCAATGTAAAAAGGCGCCTGAATTTCAAAAGTCTCAAGAGAAGATATGATGAAAGTGAGTTCCATGAAATCTCTAATTTGTTCCATTTAAATCAAGACATTAACCCATTCTGCCACGATCGTCACGAAACGTATCGGTGTAAGGAGAGTGGGGGATTCGTCAACGTATTGGTGAGCTATAAGAGAAACACGCCGGTGTACGCACACTACTACAAAATGCGGAAAAGTGGGGACAGACGAGCGTGGCAGAATGGATTAAAAAATGAGTCATTAATAACAAAATTTATTTTAATCATTAGGTACAGTGGACTCAACATCAGTGCCTTCTACGAGCGGCATTGGTAAGCCGCAGGAAATTTTCACCGTACCTTCAGAGTTGGAACTATCTTCTGACAATTCCTTCGATGATGAAAATTCCTCCGACGCTGAAAATTCCTCCGGGGAGGACAATGATTACGCAAGGACAACACAATTGGAACCTGACCAACACCATTCAAAATCACTATTGTCCTCGGACAATGACTCTGATGATGAAAATTGCCCCTGGGAATTCAATGGATTTACTTTCGTCTCAAAAAACCCGTGACAATCACACTGTGCAGGGCACTGAATATAATAGTTTAACTATATAGAGATTTTTTTATGCAACAACTAGCTCTCTTATATCTTATTTATAGTGTCTTATTTATACGTCTTGTTTATCTTATTTAATTTATAGTATCTAAATATACACCTGATTTATAGTATTTATCACATCTTTTACGTTTTGTATTACAAACAATAGACGAAGAATCACTAGTCAAATTATATGGATTCAATTATTTAAGTTCCACATCTTGTTTATAATATTCGTCATGTCTTGTAGGTACTATTTTATGTGTACCGAAAAATATAAACCTAAACCTGTCTTTGTGAATTTCATCAACTGCGTTGGAATGGAATAAATATCATCTTTTCTCTCAATATTTGATGAACTGAAAGAGCCTTCATTTCTATTTTTTCCTCTAAGAGTAAAAGCAAATTGCGTTACCAATACGTGAAGTTACGCTTTTTCGTACGTACTCATAAAATAGAATTTTTCTCAACGAATGTCAAAATTGACTGTGGCGGCGCGGGGGGGGGGGCTGGAAGGATAGAGGAGTCGTTCCCTGCGCAGAGTGCGTCAAATTCAAGGTCGTGTGTAAAGTGTAATTTAAATTTTTGGGAATTTATTTTATCGTGGAAAATTCTCGGGAAAATTATTTTCGACAACTCAACATTTTCGAAAATTTATTTTGACTTTAAAAACCTTCGGAAAATTTATCTTTGAGTTTGGAAATTTATTTTGTGACGTTATGAGTTTTACCCGGAGGTAACACTCAAGGTTAAAGGATATACTGTTGTTGGTGATACTATTGGTTGGGTGGAGGGAACTCTGAAGCTCCCTTCGTTGTTCTTGTATGTTATAATAGGCACCCTGTATTGAATAGACCCTGTATTGAAATTTTCAATGCTCGTCCTCCCTGAATATCAAAAATTGATGTAAAAAAGTTCCATATTTTGTTCATGTAAAATCATGAATACTCGGACAAATGTAAAAATATATATATATATCGAGAGTAAAAATTGGTTCTTGTCTTTCGAAAGCCGTTGGGAGGGTATTGAGGAGGGACAATTGAGCTCCAGGAATACAAGGTAGAACGCTTGACTCATGAAATAAATGAACGCACAATAAATATAGGGTTATAACTTGTTGAAATGAAGCGTTTGACTCATTGATTCCATGTACAGTAATATCCACGAAATTCTTGGTTGTATCCCTTTCACATTAATTTCAAGTCTTCAGCATATCCTAAATAAGAATTTTCCATGTGATTTCCCATATATATATGTCAACCTGTATTCGCAGTACTATATAGAGGTTTTTCTCTTTAAATGAAATATTTTCTATCATATTCTGTGAAAATACTATCCATACATGCGAAAAGAGAGAGATTTCGATGAATAAATTCACTCCATAAAATGATAGTATTCCTGTATAGGAAAATGATTACTAATTTGAATTAGCTGATGAATTGCCAGCGTGAGAGAGCACTATTTAATTTTAATTGTTTGACGTATGGGTGTTGAGTCCTTCAATCCAATATTGAATGCACCTCAAGGCATCACAAATAAATAAAAAGAAAGCTGTCACGTAAGAAATTTTATGGATTATTTTTCCCATCTGAATTGCGATCAATCGAGATTCAGTCTTGACAGTCTCATTTTGTTCATTTTCTGTTTTTTTAAAAATCATTTTCAATTATTTTTTATCATTTTGTTAGATAAATTGATGAATTTCTCTGATCCCGTACGTACCCCCAAACACTGCACCCTGTTTAATCGAAATACAAATGGAAAAAATAATCCTCCGAATACCTTGACCTTCAAAATTAATCGTATGGTATATTTCGAGGAGGAATCTTTCAAAAGAGAACATTCCGTCTCCATCGAATAATTACCCAAAATAGCAATCTGATTTCTCACATTAAGTTGAATATCATGTTGGAGACAATAATTGATTTCTGAATGAAATTTGATGGAATTTGGTTATTGGTTCCTCGATGTAGATTCTAAATAGTACTTGTGAATTCCACAGCTTTATTCTCATAGTCAAGGAAGTAAAACAGAGATTCTATTCTCTGCTCTATAAACGCCCTTAGCAAAAGAGTGGAAGCGTTTCAGGGCATTTCAGTTCGTAGAATCCCCCCCTCCCCCTCCCAAGCCGGCATGTAAGGGAAACTCTACTGTTCTTTTAGAATCGACCAATACACGCGAGTTGTGATGATTAATAGATCCTTCGACCGACCAATCCGAGAGGCGTTCCCCCTTCCTTTATGATCAACTGGATCGGAGCGATGGTTAATGTCCCGTATCTATTCGACAGTATGCGTCAGGATCTAGTGCATCACATACATTATATTTTTCACTGAGAGTCTCACAATAATCCCATTTTTAATTCGTTATTTGAGGATTGAAGAAAATTTTGAGGAGAATATTCATATGTGTAGTAAAATTTACTAGGAAATATCTTTATTATACATTATCAATTACAACACGGTTGATTATGGTAAGTATTGGAAAATAATGAATGATGTAAAAAAATACTAGCTCCTTTTATCAATTCATGGTCTGTTAAATAGTGATTCTGTTATTTTGTTCTTAAAGGAGGAGAAAAATCTGCATTTTATTGAGAATGGAAATGGCAAGCGTCGTTATTATTATGAGAATAACGCTTATCACCTCGCACATTCAGGACCAATCAGCAACTCCTATCGATGTGCTCACTATGGAACAAGCAAGTGTCCTGTGAGACTTACAAGTTTGTGGAATGGACAGGTTCAAGAAAATGGGCAATCGCACAATCATGATCTTCATGATGACGAGCTAGAAAAAGCTGCCATGAGAAGCGACATAAGAAAACTGGCGCGTGATACGTATGAGGAACCAAAGAACATCTTGCGTGATGTCTCTCGATCGTAAGTTAAACACTTGATTCTTGATGAAAAATGGTGGTAATGGATTTGGTTTAGTTATTTCAATCCAAAGAACTTACTACGCTCAGAATTTTGGGAATGAACGTTATTGTTTGGTACAATTGGCCTGAAATGCAAACTTTTTGAAGTCGTTTAGTGAGCGTGAAATGTTTGTTTTTCGCTTGCGTTAAGTGAATTTTGCACTCGAAATTCACTTCACTCACGGCCTTAAATCTTACGCACTTCATGTGGAAAAACAATCACTTCACTACTCCTCCAAAAAGTGGACTCGGCAGCTAGTAGAGAGGAAAGTATATGTATTTACTCGTGCGTACGACAAATAAGTTCAACTTTTCGTACTAGTAACCGGATGTAGGGGGTGACCGGTCATGCACCGTCTCCCTTACTATTAGAAAAGAAATTTCACAATTTGATATTTGTTTATCGAAGCAAGAAACTTCATCCCTTGTTTTTTTGATTCATTACAGATATTCGCGGGTTGTAGCAGCTCAATTTTCAGGAGCAGCTGTTAGTAGCGATATACATCGTAGAAGAATGGAGATAGGGCGACCGAAAGAACCGGAATCCTTGGAAAAATTAGGAGAATTGATTGACAAAAATAATGAAATTAAAAAAATGGCAGGAAATAATTACGTGGGAGCCGTCAAACCCACTGATGGGGGTCCAGGATATGCACTTATTTTTGCGAATAGAGCAATGTTAATGGAGCTGAACTCAGTAAAGATTATCGAAGTTGACGGAACAATGAAGGTACTATCTTGGAGTGTGTGAATATATTGACGCAGTAGATTGGTTTCAATCTTCCGATGGACTGCGATAATCCACGATCTGTTAATTTATGTCACTGTCATCCAAAACAAAAGATGACGTTGCTTTCACTTAACTTTTCCATTAAATCTAAGATAGGGGGATAAATAATGATATGCAATGTACGAGTGAGTGGGGAAGATAACCAAGAATAATTAACTGACAATAATCACCATTAAAACTTGTATTTCCCAGGCAATTCCGAAGAAACCTGAAGCGACACAAATGTGGATTATAAGCTTCAGAAAACATAATAAGGTAAGATGGAATCCCCTTATTTGTTTAAAATTTTGCCGCTTGTGGAATGCCTCATACGTATATTTTATGCTTTTTTCAGGCCTTCGCTGCAGTTTATGCCTACTGTCGAGGCGCGAGGGGAGAGCTGTATGAAGCCATCGTAAGGCGCCTCATCGAATTGGCCCCTGGATTGAAAAATGTGAAACTCATCCTTTCAGATTTTGAGGGGGCAGAGTTAAAAGCATGGAGAAGAGTTTTCTCAGAGGCTAGAGTGCAAGGGTGTTTGTTTCACCTTGTCAAAGTAAGTTTGCTATTTTCATATCTAGGGTTTGCCATGACACTAGTCATATATCGTTTAATTCAATATTTCAGGCAATATCTGAGTATTGGTCAAAGACTTGCAAGCTGAGCAAGCTTGGGGCTCCACGGGAAGCAAAGTATCTATCACGTTCGCTTGCCTTACTTCCTCCCTACCTCATTGAAGTGGGTATTGATGCAATTGAACAAGTCACAATGCGATACATAGATACTTTTCCAGAGCTTGGTAAATTTATCAATTATTTAAGGACACAGTGGCAAGGGAAGGCTGAACTCATATCAACATATGGAAATGGCATCCGGACGAATAATGACTCTGAGGCGTACAACCGTCATTACACCCCTCGAGTTGGAGGCAAGGGTATCAGGGTTTTTCCCCTCCTTAGTGAGTAATTCTTTTCTCGCCATTTTCTAGGTATCAGATTTTCGAACATTTTCAAATTATATTTTGAAAAACAGGTAACTTACAAGATGTCATTGAGGATGAATGCATTGATTTGGCTAGATTGAACAACGGGAAACCCATTTCAAAAGTTAAAAAAACAAAGGAGCAATATATCAAAGATATTCTCATCCTCGAAGAACAAAGAAAGCTGTTATCGAAAATACTAGGGGTCGACAATAGGTAACATCTGATGAATCTACGGATTTTATTTTCAATGATAAATGCCCAGGCAGGAATTGCCGAGCTTCAACAACTGGTTCAAAAAATTACCATTCTCATTTTCAATTCTTCAGGGAAATCATCAGGGAAGAAGTTAAAAAATTTCTGAAACAATGTTTACCTGCAGCTGTGCAGGCCAAAATCGATGGAGAGCAATCGAAATCTTTTTCAAGACGAGTTGAACCTTCAGTTGGGAACGAGGAATGTGAACAACACGATGATCAAGAATACGGAGGTAAAAGAATACGATTCATTAATGTCATACCTCCACCATCAAATATGAGGTTATCTTTATACTCTAATCTTATATTTCAGCCAAAAGGAAGAAGCGACTCCCATCAAAAAAGATGAAAAGGACTAAACAGCTTACAGCAGCACTAAATCCTACAGGAAAAGACCCTGGCAATCAAGGTATTCCGCCAAAAAATATTTATTCTGCCTACTTTGATATGATCTCCATGCGTTTTTCTAAAATACCAGAATATATTTTCTTTGTTTCAGAAGAAAATTCTGTGGATCATGCAGAAAAAAATGAGGAGTATGAACAGTGTATGAATGATGATGATATTGAACATGATTATGATGTTCTCCATTATCTCTTTTCTCTTCCTGGAGACTGTGATTAAATGAGAAGCAAGTAGGCCACAGCTTCTATGTGACAGGTGCTGAGTATTGGAAGGAATGCGTCCTTATAATTTTTTATGGTAATAATTTTTTTTCTCTTCTTTCTACCAACGCCATTGGTAGTGAGCTTCCCGAGGGGTGCACAATTTATCATGTTTAAATTTTTTTATGAGATTTTTTGACTATTATACAATTTTTTCCTGGGATTTTTTGATGTGAAATAAAATGTAATAAAACAACTTACAAAATTCATCCAGTCATTATAGTCCATATGAGCGAGCGGGAGAGATGAAAATAGAAAAACGACAATATCTCGAAAAGTTTCAATGAGAAAGTATACATATTTTGATCAAACTAGATACAAAATATTGTGACGAATATTTTGAAAAAAAATAATAAAATCGGTCCGGTAGTTTTCGTGATATTGCATAAAATGGTTTTCCACATAAAATCGAATATCTCCGAAACCAACAGTCCGATTGCGTCCATACAAAATACCAACCTTTATTATAAGAAGGCCTACAATCATACCAAATTTGAACATTTTATCTGAAATATTTTTCAAGTTATCATGCGTATACTGATTTGAAGAAAAAAACTACTCTGAGTAGCTATATCTCAGTGACAGATAGACTTTTGCACAGATATTGGAATTGATGATATTAACTACTAGCCCAAATTTCGAAACTTCAGCCGAAACTCAAGTGGCATTGGAGAGCGTCTGAGCGAGTTTTAGAGGAGAAAATAGAAAAACACCAATATCTTGAAACCTTTCAACGGGGGGGGGGGGGGGGGGGAGGGGGTATGCATATTTTGGTTGAACTAGATAGAAAATATCGTGACGAATATTTTAAAAAAATAAATTGTAATCGGCCCAATAGTTTTTGAGATATTTGAGATATAACAAAGTAGTTTTACACTCAAAGTCGAATATCTCCGGAACTACTGGTCCGATTGCGCCCATACAAAATAGCAACCTTTACAATCATAAGGCCTAGAGTCATACCAAGTTTCAATTTTTTATCTTGAATATTTCTCAAGTTATCGTGCGTACAAGAATTTCAGGCAAAAAACAGAAAAAGCGCAATAACTATGTTAATTCTACATTCTCGAAAAAATTGTACTGTTAAAAGAAGTAGATATTTTTATAACAAATATTTTGAAAAAAAAGTCGATACCTTGTATCATTCTCGAGATATTGAAGAAATACGATTTTTTGAAAAACGGCTATATCTCAGAAAGTAATGGACCGATTAATCTGAAATTTTGCACAGACTTTCATCTAACTGATATCTATCAATGGCCAGAATTTCAAATTTTTATCAATGATCTTCGTGTAGTTATTAACATAATTTGGAAAAAAAGCGCACACACACACACAGACATTTTCTAAAAACATCATGTCTCCACGTTTTATAACATTCTAGATCATTTCCAGGCAAAAAGGAGGAAGTCGAAAAAGTGCGATCAAATTGCTTCCCTCGGGAAGTAAAAAGAGCATGAGAATCGATAATTGGATCCGAATTCCTATGTACATATGATAAAACTATTTTGCATTAACTTGGATGGATGAAAGATATTATACCCATTTGTTTAATAAATGAACGTACTGAGACGCAAACCTATCGACATTGGAACTTTTTTTTTCATAATAATTATTCAATCATCCGGATTATTATCGAATAGTGAAAAATAATTATTTATCATTAATAATATTTTTATGAATTATATACTTATAAATCTTGGACTCGAATAAATGAAGAATTCGGGAAGATTACGATAACTTGGGCGACAAGTTCTGACCATGTATGTCCGAAGTACTTTCGCTCAGGAATTCGGGAAAAATCAGTAACAAATTCTATCTCGAATATTTACAGCGATTTTCGTCATTTTTCCACTACTTTTCTCAGTAAAAATTGCGATTTCTGCTTTCAAACAAAGTCATTGTGTGGGTTATATGCTAATTTCAATTTAATATGTAAAAAAAATTAATAAATAAGCATAACGAGGAAAATGAAGAAATTGGGGTTATTAGGGTGAGGGAAAAAAGGCATTCATGACGAAAAAAAACAAACACAGACTCTCTCTCTCTCTCTCTCTCTCTCTCTCTCTCTCTCTCTCTCTCTCTCTCTCTCTCTCTCTCTCTTTCTCCCCCTCTCCCTCTCCCTTAAATCCCCGTACCTTCAATACCCCTACATTGTAGTGGATAGAATAAGAGAAGTAATAACAATAAAATCGTTAATATCTTGATAAATAAATGAGATAGATTTTTCAAATTATTTTTCCCTAATTTTTGAGGCAAAATACCTCAGAAATACAT